>CAJUYI010000291.1:135152-149043 GCA_910591695.1 Galerucella pusilla | reverse complement strand
GTGTTCGTGTGGCAGGAGCCACGTGTACGAGGTAAAACGCGTTACAATATGTTTTTCTGGAATAAATACACAATGACGAGACAGGTAGTGGAATTATGTACCAGACAAAGCCCCTGAGAATTGAACTTTATGCTATAAACATAAAAACAGGAGTAGCAAACAGAAAATGAGTAGAGGGGTATTTGAAGAAGTGTTGAAGCTGAGATTTCCATTTATTGTTTAGGGTACATTACATACAAAGTTAGCCTGAGTTTCTTGAAGAATCATCAAACATGTGTATATTATATTTTTTAAACATATTTTCAAATGTCTACAATGAAATCAAGAGACAAATAAAAATTAAAGTGCTGCAATTGAAACTCAGGAACTTATGTAGAGTAATCACCATTTTCCGCCTAGATTTTTCTAGATACATTGTAATCTAGTTGGAAGTTATCAGTTATTAGATTGTAAGTGATGGGCTATACTTTTCCCAAACATTGAAAAGGGAGAATTGTATTATAATAAAGATAAGAAAGGAAGGAATAACTAACATTGATATTCGTTACACATTTACCACCTGATTTATTGAAAGTACCCTTTTCTCCAACCTCTATTATTCACGATACATCAATTTTGTGATTTTATTGCCTGGAAATGTGACCAATTTTTTGTTGAATTGGAAGATCAAGAATCTGTTTCACATTTACGTATTAGTTCGGTAAATCAAGCCATCTTTGGAAGATGCCAGCGGAGCAAATAAAATAAGTACGTTTATACCATAATGGATCGAGGTAAATCTTTCAACCTTATCGAAAGGAATCCAGTTGGCTTCCAAAGCTTTGTATCCCGTTAATTCCCAATACGTCCGATCACGTCGACCATGCATCGGACAATGGAATTGTCCCAACTTGTGACGAATTCGACAAATGGGGGGTTTAACTTTATGTTTCTTCTACGTAGTTGAGAGACAAATAATGATTGTCGAACAAAATTTGAACCATTATTTCTACGACTTCTCAGATATATCAGTTCTATTTCTGTAATAAGGATTAATAATTGCAGAACTAAGTATCTGTTTCCAACTAATTTGTTGTTCAATTCACTACCACTGATAATAAATATATCATGTTATGGATATGGAATTTTTTATTTATTATACAGAGTAGGAAAATGAGTGACATATCATTGACATGATCTGATGACGACTGAAAACGCGCTGGAGTGTTGAAGGAGAGATAATAAACTTTTTCTACGCCCATGTCTGTAAACGTCAAAAATTGCACTGTCAACATTCCTTGTAAATGACATTTAACAATAACATGCACGTAATGAGATCTTATAACATACATGTGCGTTTTGAGAAGAAAACTTAAACTTCTCGGTTTAATTAAATTACAATCAAATTTTACCACACACGTTACATAATATACTATTACGTCCGCGTTCAGTTTGCAGTTTGATATAATGTACACCATTAACATATGAACGGTAATGATGTAAGCAGTTGATAATAAAGTTTCTCGCGCGGTGTATGACTTTTTTTGTCAGTTCATACCAGAGCTACCAACTGCGAACTTAAATCATGACCATCCCGAACACGGGCGCAGCGTAACGGGCGAAATGGAAACTGCGAACCGAAAGCGGATTGACTTTATCAACGAAATTGTAAGATTCATTTAGTTTAACTTCAACTGAACTGCCAACTACGAACTGGAGTCGAACGTAAAGTTTATAATTCCCACTTAAAGGGGCAGTGATTGAAATATTTCTTTCTGCTTTAATGAGCAACGGCTGTGGAAGCATGTACTTAAGTCCTTTGAAAACATTGGTGGTATTATAAAAATGGATTTTTAACAGTCTCCTCTCTTAATTTGCCAAGAGTTGCAAGCTACATTCTTATTGAGGTGAAGATCCGACTATGAGCCCTTATTCTTGAATCTCGACCGCAAATGTCCCAATCTGCACGGAAATTTGAGGTCGTTGAGTGTTAATAACGGTCTTAACCCATATTTTTCATATGTTTGTGGCACTGTTTCTGTTACTATCAATTCATTAAGTTCTTAACATGAACACTGTTTTTAAAAGAGTCAGTACTGCCACGCCTGTTTTCTTATGCATGTTAAATTATCAGGATATTAATCTTGTGAGATTTTTCTTCTTCGTACTCCCCCATGGCCCATGGTTCACGGCTTTTTACGTGTAACCTAACCACAACTAATAACACATGACAATTTGTCACTTGCTAAAGCCCTGGTGCGATTTTGTCGCATAAAAAATTGTTGATTTTGAAAATCAATAATTGCAGTTTCATGTTCCACGAATTGGCGCCCAATGTGGGGCCGATATATTGATAAACAAGTCCAATTTTGATTTCTGCACAAAACAGTTGGCAAACTTGTCACCTGGCTTCTTATTATGTGAAACGGAGTCTCCAAATTTATCCTATTCCGATCATTCGTTGATAAGCATGCAAATTCTATACAAATATAATGCCAAATGTGTTGATGGCACTTTCAAATTAATTTCTCCAAACTCCATATCAAAATTGAACGATGATCAGTGACGAATTCCTTCACTTATAATCGCCGTGTGAAATTTCATCGATTCAAAATTTCAGATTTCCAGAAGCGTCCTTGGAGAAAATTTCATTTCATAGCATGGATGTTCCCAAACGGCAAACTAACTTGGACATTTTGTAATGTGTCGCATCAAACGCAGGAATATCATGGAATTAGATCATAGCTGTCACTTTTCGCCGGGGAATCTCGGAATAAGCGAGCGTACGATCACACCATTGTTTCTGCGTCAACCTGGTTGAAGTTGTATAGGTCGTATGAATATATTTTTGTTGGTTTTCGTTGTTTGTGTTATAGTCCAAGAAAATACAGCATTAAATGCGAGTGTTTGGGATACGTTACGATGTTTTTTGTAATAGTTTTCCAGAAATATGTGGAATATGTTTTGAGAAAAATGTGAGAGGTAGAAAAAGAATGGGATAATAGTATATTATGCAACGATCATATAGTGATGGTTATTAATACACAAAGCATTAACCGGGATACGGAAAGGCGAGTTTCGTTTGCATGAGAGTTGCATACACTATTTTTTCTACGGAGAAATTTGATTTAGAAAAAATATATAAAAAAATGTACTACCCGGCACTCGAACCCGGAATGTACTGATCCAAAAAAATCTTATGCAGCGCCTTTACCCACTGCACCATGGGACAACATGGATGAATCGATAGCATAAAGCGTATGAGTATGTTGCTGTTATACAATTTTAGTAATAAATTATAGAAGTTTAAATATGTATTTGCCTTGGTCATTAAGTATTTTCGGTCTGGTGCTCGACATTTCTTTTAGAAACTAACGCAAAAAATTCAAGCTGACATAAAACACTGTCAAACTGTCAAACATTGTGCAGAAAATATTGGGTCTGCCTACTTGAGTATTCGAAAATCTAGATTTCTATTGGTCCATTCTCCAGTTTTATGATGAAAACCAGTGCTATAATGAGTATCATTATAAAACTGAAAATTGGCATTTAATTAACAGCTTGAAGTATATGAGTAGAAAAAAACTGTAAAAAGATATGTTTTTCATGGGAATGGTATTTTGATTTTTTGCTATAATGAGATGGAGCAGGTGAAAATAAGGATATAACTGTGGCAGCTTTAAGAAACTATAACTAGGTGAGAAATTTATGTATTTTTAAGAAGATGGAGAGTGATGGAAATTAGTTTATTTTTTATTTTGAAATCATTGAATTGAGTACCAGAAGACCTCAAAGAATAAAGGATAGAAAAACCTGTAGTAATATTGTCTTAAATTCCGTAGGAAAACGGAAATGTTAGTAAGAACGATTCAAACTATGTGAAAAAGGAAATCGAATCAACAAACATTCAAAAAATTACATTGTCTCAGACTCGTTAACTCCTTTCTCAACTACTATACTTTCAAGTAATTTGTATTCAGTATCAAGCAATTTCTCCTTTAAAACCTCCCACTAATATTGTTCTCGTCCATTTTCTCATTTGAGAATATATTTAAAGAATTTTCCCTCTTTTAACGACTCTCTAGTGATACGGCGAGTAATAAATATTATTGTATAGGTGTGCGCTTGAAATATTTATCGAGTCAGAGGATCAAGGCACCCAATTACAATGAATTTTTTGTCGAATGGAGTGTTTATGTGTGAATGTGTTCTGGGTTTGGGAATATCGCAGTTTAAAATTGATGAATTGTGAATGATTGAGCTTTTTGAATGAATTAGTTGGTTTTTCCCGCAATTTGTTGAACCTGTAGAGGTGTATGATAAATTGACAAAACCAACGAAAAAACAACTAAGGGTGTGTTGTAACTCGGTAGGTTAAACCATTGTTATAGTTAACCATTGGTTAACTTCAAAAGGTTGTAACACGAGGATTTAGACGTTCACCAACTGGTTAACCTTCGGAAAGCTCACCATCAAATTTCAGAGACGTAACCCATGATCAAACACAGAACAATACAATTTTACTTGTTCTATCTGTTTGTCTGCTTTAATTTGACAATTTAGGTTTGCAATTGACGTTTTTTTGTATATATATATATTTATCCCTTTGAACATTTAGTGCGAATTATTTTGAACAAAATGGGGAAGTGGAAGAAATGAGAGCTAATGTACAATAATTTACAGATGATGAAGACTTTCGAGAGCTGCGCGAACTAGAAATGATTCCCAGAGCCCCTAGAAACTTACCCATTATATAGAGGAGATTAAAACTAATAAACTGAACTGAAATAGCTTTATTTGTTATAAAAAGTTTGAAGTTGAATTATTTTACTCTCATGTACGTAATCAAAAAACCTTTTTATATCCAAAGGTGTGAGGGTAGGTATCTATATCTGAATATTTTGTTAGTAGATGAAATGAGTCCATTTCTTTTTATTTCTTGCAATCTTTTTTGCTTCTTCCCATTTCACAATCCTTCTTTCTAGTATTTATCGGGCTTTCCATAAATCTCTGACTAGTCTGTTCTGCTCATTCTTGTTGAGTGTCGAACCACTTAGCTTTTTTTATCTCATAATTCAACAATTGGTCCTACTTCCAGTTCCTTCCTCACATCCTCGTTTCTTATCCGATCTCTTCGTGTTATACCCTCCACTTTCCGCAAATATTCCACCACCATTGCTTTGATTCGACTTTTAGATTTCTTTGACAGTATCCAGCTTTCAATTCCATAAAAGTGAGGATTGGCCGATAAACTGTTTCATATACTGTAATTTTGGTTTTTGCACTGATTTTTTTTTCCTATAAATGATCTTCATAATGAATGATACAGTTTTGATGCATTGGAGATCCTTTCATTTATTTCAATAATCATAATTATTCCATCATAATTTCCATTTTTATTTATCTTTATACCAAGGTATTTAAAAACGTCTATGAAACTAAATCAAAAAATGTAAATATTACGGAAACGAAAGGTTGACATGTCAACTGAAATCCATTGGTTACGTAACCCTTAATCGACAAATTGTGTTACAACGCAAAAAGGCTTAACTACTGAATAGTGGTTGAACATAGTTCAACCATTGGTCCAGTGACCAGTGGATTAACCTGCTGAGTTACAACACACCCTAAGGGCGAGTTGTACCAACAGTCAGCCAAACCTGGTTCATCTAACCATAGAGTTAAATTCAACAAAAGTTTAAACCGGTACCTGTTGTACCAGTGGTGTTTTCGTGCAGTTTTGTTAATCAATTATTTTGAAAGGTTGGTATCAGTGAATGTTAGACGAATGAACTACTGTGGAGTAAATTACTTACGTTTTGACAATGAAAAATATAAAAGAAGAATTTTTAATGCGATTCTAACCCCCAGTCTCAGAGTTTACAATCTCAGTTCTAGAAGTGTTTTTTTATTTTTGCATATTATTTTATTTAACTGAAAATGTTCTCTGTTTTGTATTGATTGAAAACATATTGATAATTTGGAACTTTACTATTAATCGAGACTATTATTAACCATTACATTCAAATCAAATTTATTTACCATTAACACATATCTTTGTAATATACTCAATGTCTGCCGATACTTTTAATACCAACATATCAACAGTATTTTTAGATAGTCTTAATCTATCCAAAAATTCCTGCTCATTCCATTCTGTTTAATGGTTAGTATAGTCGCTGAAAGTTTTGTGGGTGTCTCGGATATATACTTGTAAATTTACAAGTTCATTAAAATCTTCGTCATCACTAAAATTCAGTATATCGGGATATTCCATTATACCTATTTGGTAAAAATAAAAAATTTACAGAGTCCACTGACTGTTGAACAAAGTTCTTAGGTTAGAAAACTAGGGTTATTATTTTATCCACTCATTTTTGGGCGGTTAACAAACCCGTTGGCAAAACTCTGGTTACCCACTGATACAGTCTGGTACAACACCCATTTTGCTTGAACCATTAGTTTTGTCTTAAACCTTGTTGGTACAAATCGCCCTAAGTGTCTACAATTCTAGTATTGTAATAACCATATCAAATATCATATCAAGTTATGTTCGTTAAACCACCCTGTACATGTTAGAGGAAAAAATAATTTGCAATTATGATAAAAAAAACTTAAGGATCTTTGACCCACTTTCTTGGGATCACCCTGTATGGGAACAAAGTCGGTACAATGAAAGAAAATGCTCATTTTGACTGAATATTGAAAATAATCTGTCGATGGTCAAAATTCATAAGAACTGTGAGATGTTCTTCATTATCACGAATTGATTTATTTTCCGAACATACCCTTCACTAACTGACGGTTAAAGCTCGGATATATACTCGAGTACAATTCTGTATTGTCAATCTTATTAATGGCATAGTTTTTAACAAATTGTTTTGTGGAAAAGCCTGTGGTCTGAAGCGTTTCCCACGGACAAAAAAAACAGAAAAACTTCTTTCATCTCGGAAAAAGCCTGCATATTGATAAGTTTTTTTCAAACTGCAACTCTCTAATGTAAATCTTTCTGCCCGAAAAAGTATCGCATTTAAATATTTGATTTTTAGCGAAGGCTACACAAAAAAAAATATAAATATATATCTGTATATCACGAACAGTCTTCGTTGAGCGTTCACAATGTGGCGGCGTATAAAATAATATCTGCAAGTGACACTTTCGACAAGCGGTTCGTTCGGACCAACATCATCGCCTAAATGGAAACCCAAATAAAGGCCGTCCACAGACCCACGTATGCAGATAAGTGCCTTTGATAGTTTAATAGTTTTGTTAGGGTATAATGGTTTTGAGGCTTTTGTCGTTGCGGTATATATTGTGACATTGAAATTTCTGAAAGTGGTTGAATGAAATTGAGGAAAGAGTCACTCGAAACTCCGAATATTATTATAATTCAAGATTGTTTTTGGTGAGTCAAAATGGTTGAGCTTATCTTATTTGAAGGGGAATTAGGTATGCAATCATGGGGGTCGCTTAGAAACCTGCTCAATTATGATTTATGTGGAACAATATTATTATAATAACAAGTAGTGGAGATAATATACACCGAGAGAAGAGTTATTTATAGACAAATGAACTGATTTGTTTGACCCCCCTTTGTTTAAAATTAACATTGCTTATTAATTACTAAGAAGCCATATTAACGTAAGAATATTGGGAAATTTTGCTATATAAAAATGATTTATCCGAGTGTAATTTCTTCAATGTGAAAAAATGTGTTCTTCCTAATGCACACCTTCATATAATAGTTCTTCAGAAACTATAGAAGTTTACGAAGCACACTATAATATTTTGTCATGAAATATAACAATGCTATTTGGGTAAAAATTGTTTTCATTACCAGAAAAAAAACCTAACATCTTGAATAATATTCTATCACTTTAAAACAACAAATTAAATATTCATAGTAAATCATTTGAATTGATCCACAATAAGCCCAGGAGGCTGAGGTGGTACCGGCGAAAGGACGGCTCCGAAGGGAAAAAAAAATCATTTGAAAGTTTTGACAGAAATTTACACTTTTTAAATAAGCCTATAGATTATTAGCCTTAAATAAGATCTACTTTATACCGAAAAAATAAGTTTTCCAGTATAATTTGTACATTTATTGTTACAAAGAAAAAAAAATTATTTGCTACAAATCACATAATATTTCTTCACCCGTAAGAAATCACATTAGCCTACAAATTATGTGGCAATTGAAACAAAGAATTCTCACCCCACCCTTCCCTATTAATCAGTAACGGTCACCACCTGTATACGTTTGACGTCAGTCTGCATGTGAAAGTAGATCAGTTTTTGCAATTTCACTAATTATTTTGTTTTTGTGAAGTATGTGGTCGAAGTGCTCTGGACAAAAATGAGTTTAATAATAGAATGAATGAATTGTTTATCTTATGGCGATTACAAGAATTGTGAGATATCTTTGAAGGTAAGGAAATAGATGACAATTTATTATCTTCAAGTAGGAAGAAGTAACAAGCCAGCGAAATGTACCTCAAACATACACATTTCTCAATTAAACCTGTTAGATCTACTCCAAGAACTCCAAAAAACTACTATGGGGAAAACATTAATAAGCACACTTGAGGATAGACAAGGCTATCCTGCGAATAACCATTGTTGGTTATGTTTTAGATCATGTAGGTATCATGTAGGTATGTGTGTGTAACAATGTATGGTTAAGAATGTATAGTTTTTTTTAATAGATCTAAATATTCAGCAGCAAGTTTTTTGTTCCTATCCTGCTTTCCTACTAAACAGTTTTATGCATAAATAGAGACTATTAATTTTTATTAGATTTAAACATGTTTGTCATGAAAGTGCTGTAATTTTAATCCGTGTCCAGACTAACCATCGACCAATTCGATCGACTAGTCCACACATACAAAACGGAAGTAAACTTTCTTGTTCGACAAAGTCTGGAAACGGCTTAGACAAATATTTGTGAAAAATATATTTTCCTAAGTAACCTAATTATTTGGAGAACCGTGTGGAAGTTACCCATACTGCCTAATACACCGTGAACTTTTAATATATTTCTAAATATTTAGAAACATTTCAAAAGTTCAGTGTATTGAATAGTGCATGTAGGTAACTTCCATAAACAAAAAACAATACAATAAATAATTCGGTTTTTTAGGGAAATATATTTTTTCACTATAAGGCAACATTAGTTTATGAAAATTATGGTTCGGTTATGATAAATATGTTGAATTTCCATTTTAATAGTTTTCTTGGAAAAGGAACATTTGTTTCCAACAAAAAAATATGATTTGCTGGGAAGAAACATTTTTTACGAATAAAAAACATATCATTAATCCAGACTATATACTTTTTCATGGTAAAGAAATATATTTTACCGATACAATACTATTAGATATAAGACAATTATACTTTTTTTTTCTCTGTGTAAATCAATTTAAAAATAGAAAAACTTTGCAAAATATTGACCATTTGTACCCAACCCGGTACAGTGCACAAAAATTTAAAACTTATTTTGCTGCGAAGAGTATAGGACAGTGAAGTCATTCATACCTGGCCCCTAGAGTTTTTAATATTCTCCCACTAGAAATAACAACTACAACATATTTTGGTCGATTTAAATTCCTTCTGAAAAGTCATTTATTCAATATTCCGCGTGATGAATTCCGAATAGAAATGAGATTATATCTTTTATATTCCAAGTGATTTGGTGCGTTTATGTATACCCAATATTTGTGCTATTTCTTTGTTTTTATCTATTTTGTTTTATTAGCTGAATGTTGATATGATAATATCTTACAATATTTTTCCCACGGACAGTTTTAGGACTATTGTGGGTTTATGTTGTTTATTTGTATATTTTGTATTTGGTGTGGTTATCTTGTAACTTTTTTCTTTGCAAATAAACGTTATTATTATTATTAATACCTTCTTTCATGATAAAGAAATGTCATTCTGCCATAAAGTAATTTTTTGTTAATGAAACAATATAGTTAGCTTGCAAAAATATGTATTTGTTTTTGGAAAACTACTTTATTTGATTTGAAAACTTTCAAACATTCCATAACTATTTTGTCATTCTACCTTAATAAATAATATTTGAGACAAATATGATACATTTTCACAAGAATGAATGTAATTTTTAAAAAACAACTCGTTTTATTGATGACAATTAATATGTTTTTATTCATCAGCAATATTACTTCACGAACTTGAAGCAAATCCTCTATTAACGACAAATCAAATATTAGTTAGGCCATATGGAAAATCATATTTATTTGACATAATGAGATTTTAATTGTCACAAATAAATTTTTCTCTCGGTTTATGGAAAAATCCGCATATGAGATATTCCGACTAGCAAAGCTTATAGCTGGCTGTCCCGTTTCTAATTTCAAGTCTAAAACCACTCACCTTCAATCATCCTAGAAATCCTCTCCTCGCATTCTCCGTACATACTAGCTCTATACTGCGCGCTTCTCCTATGGAATCCCTCTCCAAATCCAGCTTCAGAAAGATCGAACTCATCTGGAGGCTTACTGCTTCTCCGACTCCTCCGTGTCACCAATCTATTCTTAGGTTTTCTACACGCTAGTACAGCAGATACTGATACTATACTAACAATGAGCAATACAGCTGCGCAGGCTAAACCTACTATTAAAGCTGTTAGATTCATATTAGATGTGGAGGTTTCTGCTGTTGGGATGGTTTCCGAAGACTGTGCATCTGGAACAAATGGTGTTTTTTAGAAATATGGTTGGTTAATGAATTTGAAAAGACACTTGGTATACTGGACAATCCCTATACTATGAAGCTTAGTTTAGGATTCCAGTGATGTATATGAGTACCTTCTTGTTTATGTCCAGCAAGGCTTTTGCTCTCAATTTCAAAGGTCCTTCAATAAAAACCTTCTCTGTGCATGGTATCTCATTCCAGTACATCCTTGCTTCACAGGAGAATAATGGTTGTTGTGATATTTGATAATTTTATAGTATATCATAATTATTTCTATCTAATTATTGTATTAGGCGGATTTCTTGATTATTTGTCTAGAAAGCTTGGTTAGGTATATATACGCTAACACTAAAACCAACCTAAATTGAAATTCTAGAGATTGTCTCTCCTTACCATTAAACACGAAATAACTTGTTCATAAATTGCGAACATCCTAGAAATTGCACTCGCTTAAGGTTATAATCAACAATTCCGCCATCTTGATTTCATTACCTTCACAATTAATTTAATTTGAGGATATTGAGAAACAGCAAATGCATTTTCATTTGCATTTAACCAATATATTAAACTTGAATGAATCATAACAATATTCTAATAGATCTCGTAACTTGTGTAAACTTACATCTTGTGCTAACGCTATTAACCGTTTATTTGCATTACCGCTGAAAGGAACAAGGATCGATTGTTTGGTAACGAACGAGGCGTACACTTTAGCTGTTATGAATATATATTCCACGTCATAACAATAATCTATGTATGTGCATTGGATTTGACATCAGCACCATTAACCATCAAAATATTATGAAGATAGTAGACGGGAAAAATTGAGGAACTACTTCATTACTTTATCGACCAAAAAGTGGATTTGTTTATTCCTTTAAATGTATCAGCTTTGTTTCCAAAAAAGTACCTCTCCATTTTCTCCCATTTGTCTATTCAATGGGTACACGTATTACACATTGCCCAAGAAGAGGCACAGGGCTGTTGATAGAACTTATTCACTTTGTTAATGTAGCATTATCGCCACATTTTTAAGTTGGTTAGGCGTGTGGTGAGAGGGTCTATAAGGTCCTCAACCGCGACCTGCAAGAGTCTATTGTGGCTCTCTCCAGATGGCTAGTTCAAACATCTCCACAAAGGCCAACTATTTATGTGGCTCCAGTGGCGGCTCGCGAACTTTTTAAGAGAGGAGGCTGGACATAAAAATATACTCTACTGAGCCAGTTAATTTAACCTTTACGCAGCGACCGTACCAGCTACTTCAGTGACAAAATTAATTGTTGCCTCTCTATTCGGTGTTGTTGCCCAGCAAAAACCAACGTGGAGGTATAGAGTTTCTTTTGCCGAACATTTTTTTTGTTCTCATAATTCATTATGCAGTGCTATTTTATCAAAAAATTTATATTTTAGAACTAAGTTATCGAAAAGTGTATTGGAAAACTCTTTTGAAAAACATTCGATTGAGCTTTTACTCGTCAAGTCGAAAAACCTTAATTCATGTAAATCGGAAAACCGAATCTCAATTTGACCTTCAATGGTAGTTGTTTATAATGTAGTTTCTTGTCTATACCAAATTATGTTTTCTTCCTTTTCACGGGAGGAGCGTCATCAGTTGAAAAATTTTCAAATAAACTATTAAAATGCAATTCTGTATTACGGAAACTTGAAATTTTATCAATGAGATGTATGTATGCATGTGTTTTGGGGTGACATTCACTGAGACCTAAAAGATCTATTGTGCCCCTTTACTTCTTCTGCTATTTCATTTCCTCCTATTCCAGTCTCTCCTGGAATCCATAGTAAGGTGAACATATTGTTCTCGCCTAGTTCATTGAGTTTGTCTAGGCATTTCCACACCATTTTGGAACTGATTACACAAGAGCTCAGTGCTTTAATGGCCGCTTGACTATCCAACATTATAATAATTTTTTGTCTTCTGTATCCTTTATCAATATTGAACTGAACACACTTTCTTATAGCGTGGATTTCCGCTTGAAAGATACTTGGGGTTTTCCCAAGTTTTCAGAGTGTTTGGTTCCTGGCCAGAACGCTCCTATCCCAGTTCCTTTTATTGCTTTTGAGCCGTCTGTGTACCATTGAATGGCATTCTTTCCAAGTCTGGTGATGGTATTTGGATCCCATTCTTTCTTGTTGCTTAATTCCGCAACGAATTTCTTTGAAAAGTTGTATTTTTTCATCATACCGTCTTGTGGCATGTCCCAGGTAGGGATTGCAAATTTACCGAATTTTAATTTACCGGTAACTCGGTAGATTAGTTAAAAATTTACCGATTTACCGGTTTTTTTTTTCGACATACAAAAAAACAAAGAAATAAGCCACAAAATAAATAACCAAACTTCAATTCTTATTAAATAATAACAACAGAAAAGTAAAAGTCTAGAGTCTAGGTAAACTTTAAAAAAATATTATACCTAACTTGATGACTAGTTACAGGCACTAAAACATTCGAAATAGTAATTTAATTGAAAAAATATCTATTGTTTCTTATTTTTCCAACGACTCTCTCGATTTCTTTTGTTTAATAAAAAAGGCCCAGAGAAAACACAGCTTATCAATACTATTATCATATAGCCGCTATCTAATCTTAGTACAAATTGTTCCTGCCGCAGAAAACGCTTTTTCGGACTCCACACTAGTGGCACTCCTTCCGAAAATATCGCATTTCTGTTTTCACATATTAATGAGCGCTGGTAGAAGTAATCTGCTGTCTTCTAATTGGAATAGTACTGTTCACATCAATTTTCTTCCATATCGCTAGTTGAAGTTTTTATTTAATCGACAATGCAACATTATCCGATTTTGAAGTTGATGAGCCCAAAACCCGACTGTGGGGGATGTTATCTTCATCAACATCAGAGGAATCATCGAGCTATTTGTATTTTCTGATGACTCTTCTAAAAAACTCTCACAGAAACAACGGATCCGCCCTATAGTCAACTTGGCATTTTTTACCGAAATTACCGGTAAAAGATGTCGATTTCTTTATCGGTATTTTAAAGAACTTTTGAGGCGGTAAATCGGTAAACCGGTAAATCGGTAAACCGGTAGTGCAATCCCTAGTCCCAGGTTGTCTGATTTCTAAGAAGTGAGGGGGTGATTTTTTTTAATGATTCCCTCTTTACTTAGTCTGTCAATGAGATACTTCAAACGCTCTCTTGAATAAATTATATCAGTG
>CAJUYI010000291.1:121542-135142 GCA_910591695.1 Galerucella pusilla | reverse complement strand
AATGTAAATTTTCAATACTCACCATCTCCGTTATAATTTTCCAAGAATAATTGGTTTTCTACTCTAACATTCGGTAATATCACAGGAGGGTAGCTTTTTCCTTTTGCATTTTCAGCATACACCGCTACTTGGTAGTCTTTACCTGGTTGAAGACTGTGTAGGCGAAAAACTGGTCGTTCCCCTAGAACACGATAGTTTGGAGGTGGTAGATCACCTACAAAAAAGTTTATCTATCAACTACCACTCAATCACAAAAGTAAAGTAATCTGGAATTAGTCTACCCAAACAAAACCAGAAGCAAATAACACACTTCAAATTCAAAAGCCACACCAAAAACATTTGCGTCAGTTTATTCTGTGATATTTTTGCCTTTGCTATATCAGGTGGACTACCATAGTTATTAGATAGTTATTGGAATTTCAAAGGTTAAGCAGTAATAGTACTACCCTTATAGTGACACATATTATGCTCGAGCATTTGATAATTTTTAAGCAAACAATAGGTTGGTGCTTGTCGTTATTTGTTCGCGTTTACTGCAGTGCACTATCACGACCTCACTTCATGTTTGATTGTTAACATGCTACAATTTGTAATTGTATTTTTTGCTTGCATCTCAATGACAGTTTCATGTTATTCGAAATGGATAGGAAATTATTTAGAAGAATCTTGAACTGGCATGATAGATACTCAAGAAAAAAACTGTTACATTTTTAAGAACAATGTAGAAATCTACCTTTTGATATAAGGTCATTATAGAGTTTCAATAACTCCAAATATTGAGCCTGTTCCAAGGTCAAGTACTATCGATTTATTTGAAGTCACCAAAATTTCTGCCGTGTTTCTTGTTGCCTAAAGTCGCGTTTCCTCTATTACTGTTCAAAATAATCACGTTTGTGCTCCTATTGGGCTTAGATTTATCACCCATGGCTTATTTGACAATAGTTACTGACCCAATTATTTATGCAAGCATATTTGTGTGATAATTGTACAGAGTGTTCAGGTTATTTGTATAAAAACATTACTTTAGTACTTTTACATTGGTATTTTTAGTACTTTCTTATCAGTTTCTTCACAAGACTGATAAGCATCGTAGTGAAGCATGGACTTGATCTGGAATTTCTTCCACTTAATTCATAGATCAGAACGCTTTAAAATATCACGCTGGTAAGACAAACCAACAGGAGAAAGTTCTTAGTTCTGGTTTTTTTGTCATCTCCTCTCATATCGTTTATTACGGCCTTATCGCCCAGTTCAATTTTAATAAAGAATACAGAAAAAAAAGGATTATCAATATGTCGGATAGTCAAGCAGCCATTTAAGCACTGAGCTCATGTGTAATCATTAGTGGTGTGGGACGGCCTAGACAAACTCGATGAACTAGGCGAGAACAATATAGTCATCTTACTATGGATTTCAGAACACCCTGGAATAGAAGGAACTGGAATAGCAGATGAACTAGCAAACAGGGGGACTGGAATACCCTTCTGGGGGCCTGAATCCTTTAGCAGAATCAGCCCTAATGTAATATTGGAAGAAATAGGTAAGGCCAAGAAAAAGAGAAGATCTGACCATTGGAAAGATCTAGTAGGGCGTATACAATCAAAGACTCGTCTGGGTGACTACAACCTGTTGAGATTAAATAAATGCATATAAGTCAAAGTAAAACTGCGCTAAGAGTTTTAACAGGTATCCTAACGGGACATTGTCACCTGAATGGTCACCCGAAAAAGCTCAAAATGGTGGAGAAAGAATAATGCAGATTTTGTTTCATGGAAGGAGAAACCTCCATCCACATACTTTACAACTGCACAGCACTTCAGAATCATAGAGCACAGCACCTGGGAGATTACTGGATATAAGAGGAACATTAACCCAAGTTGAAGCCTGCAGACATCCTAAAATTTCTCCGGGAAATAGGACTGAAGAAACTACTAGTTTCTGAGACTCTCCTCAGAAGCTAAGTAGAAGTAAGGGGGCACAATAGATCTTTTAGGTCTCAGTGAATGTCACCCCAAAAAAATAAAAACATACATACATACATACATAGATAATACATACGGCCTCGACAATAAAAATATTATCTCAAGAACTTTAAATATCCAGCATCTGTCAATAGAGAGTGTACTTGGTACAATATGCCGTATAACTACTATCGTAAAGTTACACTGGACTGCATTCTATTTTATGTTTGTCGTCATTCAACATCTGCTTTTATAGGTATTTTTATACTTTATCATTCGCTTCCTGAATCACAGAGCAATCTGCAAACTACAAAAAATACAACGACAACGACATGAGCGCGCCCACCCAGACTCTTGTTTGCTTCTGTTCCCTGTACTTTTATTGTGTGTTCACCGAAAAATGTAATTCACTTAATTTCTATTCCAATATTAGTTTCTAGTCAACAGAATGTGAATTTTTCTTCCAAATGAGAGCCTGGTTTTCAAGAGAAGTACAATATTTATTTTTCATCAGATAAGATGGTATAAAAATAATAAAACGAAAGCTCCCTTTTAACTTTCAATCTCTGAATTTGCAACTTTGGTATTACAAGAAAAACAAATCAGGGAACATGTTTTCAGTGGCGTTTAAAGTGAGACTTGAAGATGACAGTTTTGGCGGAATCTTTTCATTGTATGTACAAAATAAAGTGATATTAAAGTATGTTGAAAGTGTATTGTGTTGGGTTATGTTGCAATATTTTATTTTATAGAAACTAATTCACATACATTACTTATCAAAGCATTTATTGAATCGATAGTGATTAATTATTGCTAGTTTCTCACTCCAGTAAGCAATACTAACCTTGATCACTGAGCGTGGTAACACCTGGAATACTGGAGGGCACGGAAACATCAGAAACTTCCAGGACGAAACTTTGGTGTAATCCGCCATCTTTGCCGGCTATACACGACACCTCCAGACCCTCTCCATGTGTCGCGTTTCTAACAAGACAACTTCTCGGCGATTCAGGGGCTTCTGAAAGTATTACTCACTTCGTACAAGAAAACTTTATATGTATAGGAAACTTTGTTTCCGGATTGTCGTGGAATTCAGCACAAATATTATACAATAAAACGACTCATATATTTGATTCAATGTATGCTGTTGGTGAATAGAGTATTTAATGACAAGCAAGTTGTATGAATCTTCAATTTTCTAAACTGAGGAGTTTGATATAAACTATGTAGGTATAGTATGAAGCAGGTGTATGAAAAGTGTTGAAGAAGGTTTGCAGTCCTCAAGTATCAAAAGGGAATCTTTGTATTGGCTCAATATAAGCTAATTATTAGCTGATATCTGACATGATGACCGGAATGGAAAAAAATTGGAGTTGAATGAAATCACATTTTCTTATAGATTAAAAGTAGAACGAGAAAGTGTACTCATGAGCTTTTATTGATGAGTGATAAGTCACTGGGATATTCCATTACCAATCATGTTTCTTCCGAAATCAATCTCCAAAAATTAGAAAAACTCCGTGAAATGTGTCAGTTGGTTTGAGTGTACAGCTCAAAATTATCTATATTGAGTTTATAGAATTTCATAAAAATTGTATGAAATTCTGGAAGGTATATGAAAGTATTCACTCCTGAAAAATGTAATGAGCATGATAAAAAGTTGATTTGGGAAAATGGATTGGAATACTGCCAAAGATTCATGGACTAAAAGTTTGTATGTACCTACAAGAAGAAAAAGTTTCACTTTATACTGACCTGACGTGAAGAAATTTTGGAATAAAAATTCCTGATTGTAGGAGAGAAGGTATTGGACTGTTTCACAGAGAGTTTGAGCTCAGGAAGGGCACACACACTTGGTTGAGTTATGAGCAATTTTTGTTCTGGAAAGTGAATTTTCTAAAATTTCACGACCCCATTTGGAGGAGAGAAAATTATTTCATACAAAAACAGATTAAGGCACTCGATTTCTCGTCCCAAAAAACTTCTCTGGGTGGATTTTGAGCATTTTTTATGTCGGAAACAATTTTTTTGTCGAAAATTTTGAAGCAAGGAAGAATATTTAATAAAAACTTGTTTCCGCTAAGAAATGTATTTAATATTTATAGACTTGAAGGCAGCTTTTGATACAGTAGAAAGAGGAACAATTTGGGAGATATTAAAAGACTCAGAAGTTCCGAAAGCTCTATTTAATATAATTAAAAGCACATACGAGACTGTCAAATTAAGAGTGCAGATAGGAGGTCGAAGATCGGAAGAGTTTTCAATGAAAAAAGGTATAAAACAAGGTGTTAGCTTAACGCCATGTTGTTTGTTATTATTATGGACAAAATAGTGGAGGAAATAAAAAGACAAGGAGGACATCTGGACACGATAAGCGACGACAACGAGGCAATAAGAGCCATGAGAAAAGCAGATGAGATGATGCGAAAAGCCACAAAGGACCAGGAAGAATCCGCGAAACTCCTGGAAGATATGGAAAAAATGCAGAAACTCCGAGATGAAAGGGACCAGGCCAAAGAAGAAGCAGAGGAAATGAGAAAAACCATCCAGCGCATGGAAGAGGAAATGACCGGACTGAGAAAAGCCATGAAAAGCATGGCAAAAGCAATGGAAGAGATGCAAGAGGAGGAGAGGAGCCGAAGCCGCTCAGAAAGCGTCCGCAGGAAGACGCAGAGGACAGAATCCCCAAAAGATGAAGAGAATGAAGAAGAGGAGATGGATTTCACGGAAGTGATATCCATCAGACAAATACAAAAGAAAGAAGCCGCCGCCAGAAGGAAAGCCAACGAGGAAGCGATGATGGACGAGGCCATTCGCAAAAACAAGGAAACAACGACGACGCGCCGACCACCACCCGTCATTCTGCGGAGCATCCACCACTGGAGCTCCGTGAGAAAGGAAATTGAGGAGAGGAATATAAAGACGAGGTACATAACTATCCGGGAAAGACTCGGAGTGAAAATACCCTGCGAAGGACCAGAGGACTACAGGAACCTAACGAGGTACCTGAGAGAAGAAAGAAAAGAAGTGGAGTGGTATACGTATATGCCACAAGAAGAAAGGATGGCAAGGATCGTCATCCGAGGATTAACGCACTGCGAGGACACCAAGGAGATCAAGGAAGAAATCGAAAGACAAGGGGTAAGTATAAAACGACTAACCTAACTTCATTCCAGATTCGGAGAGAGAAGACCGCTACCCATCTACCTGGTGGAGCTGGAGCCTGAAGAAAAAGAAAAAATCCGGAAAATCCAACACATCCAGAACGTGAGGATCAGGTGGGAAGAACAAAGAAGAGAAAAGGGGCCGACGCAGTGCTACAACTGCCAAGGCTTCCACCACGGACAGACGACGTGTAACGTAAACACGAAATGCGTGAAGTGCGAAGGACCACACCGATCCAACGACTGCCCACGACCGAAGACCAAGCCGGCCACCTGCGCAAACTGCCAGGGAGAACACCCGGCAAACTACAAAGGATGCCCAAAAGCCCCAAACAATCAGAAGACAAGAACAACCGCAACAGCGGTGAAGAAGACGGGAGTCAGCTACGCCCAAGCCGCAGCTAACAAGAAAACAACAACGACGACGGCAACAAAACAACAGATCCTCGAACAGGTGACAAAGCTATTAGCTCAGCTAATGGCTTAAAGTCGCTTGTGAGAGATCGGAAGAAAAGAAGACACACTCTATAAGGGTGTTTTCAGCCGAAATCGCCGGCTGAGGACGCACCTTGTAGAGGCAGCGCAAACACACAACAGAAGACACAGACACAACGGAAGACCGCCGAAGAAAAAACCACCGAGGTTACACGGCCAAAGAGAAGACGGCTCGCCCCCAGCTGCTAGCCCTTTTAGCTAGGGACGAGCTGTACGCCGAAACGCGAACTACGATGATGAGACCCATCGGATAAGATGGGGGGATGTGGTGGAAGTCCTCCCCGGAGATGTACCTCGCTTAGAGAGGAACATCCCGGGTGGGACGGGCTCATCAAGGTTGTGTGTGTGTGGACACGATAATAGGGTATAGGAACATGGTACCGGTCAGACTAAGTAACCTACTATACGCAGACGATATCGTACTCATATCAAAATCGAGAAATAAAATGCAGAAACTAATTAACTTACTAGCAAGAGAAATAGGAAAGATGAAAATGACAATAAATACAGAGAAAACCAAAGTAATGATAGTGAATGAAAAACAGGGGAATAATTACGAGGAATTGGAATGTAATCACAAAACATTAAAAAGAGTAACAACCTTTAACTACATAGAAAGTATTTTAACAGAAGATGGAAAAATAGACGCAGAACTTAATAACAGAGCAAATAAATCAACAAGATCATATTATTCCTTGATTCGAACATTACTTAGCCATAAAAACATTGATATAAAAACAAAGAAGAAAATATACAACAAAATTACAGTACTAACTATAACTTATGCCAGTGAGAACTGGGTACAGCAGAAAAAGCATGAAACAAAAATAAATGAAATGAAAATGGAATATTTAAGGAGAATAGCAGAAAAAACGAAATGGGACAAAGTAAGAAACGAAGAAATCAGAAGCATAACTAATCAAGACCCAATAATATCAAATATTAAAAAGAGAGAATTGAACTGGTTTGGCCACCTAGTAAGGATGAAGCAAGATAGAATAGCGAGAAATGTGATGGAAATGGGAATATCTAGAAAAAGACAGAGAGGAAGACCCAGGAGGAAATGGATAGATCGGATTGAAGAATTTAGAAAGAACAAAAAAAAATCATTGGGAGAGATGAAGGCATTAGCCAGGGACAGAGAAGAATGGAAAACATGGGTTCAGGAAGAACTCCAATCCGACGCCTGAGAAGGCATAAGGATAAGAGAAAGAAAGAAAGAAAGGATTCCGCTAACTCTCCTATTGCTGAGAACTATGGACTCAAAAAATACTGGAATATGTAACATTTTGCGCTGAATCGATTGCCGACGACTAGAACGTTATATCTCTCATCTATCTATCAGTGGATTTTCGAAAATTTCACGACTCCATGTGGAGGGGAAAAAATTATTTCATACATAAACAGACTAAGGTACTCGATTTCTCGTCCCAAAAATCCCTCTGGGCAAATTTTGAGCATTTTTTATGTCGAAAACAATTTTTTTGTCGAAAATTTTGAAGTAAGGGGTAGGTATGGAAATAATTAATGTAAACTGGTTTCTGCTAACTTAGCTTTATTGTGCGGAATTATGGACAAAAATACACTGGAATATGTGAAATCCATAAATATGGAGACATGAAAGTCGAAAAAAAAGTGGAAATGCACAAATATGTTATGTGAGTTTCACAAAAAAAATTGATAATATCTGAAATTTTTATCTTTTGAAATGAATTTATTTCCCATATTCCCTACACATTTTATTCCATTCCGATGTGAGTTTCTTCATTTAATATAAAACATTTTTTCTATAGAGCCTCAAGACTGCATATTTTTCACTTTCATAGCCACTAAATATAATAATTCTCAATTTAAAAAAATCCCTCCAATAAATTTCCAAAAGAAGCTAATATCTATTAGGAATATTTCCTATCCCAATGCGCTCAAAATTTCACAGCCTCTTATAAAAAAAAAATTTTTACACGACCACCATCGAAAGTCGTCTTGAAAAGCAACTGCAAAGTTGATGTTTCCGCAAGCTGTCGTAATTTGACATTATTGGCGCTCTTAAGCAGAAAGTAACTTCGGCGCACGCCTAATTTTATTTATAGATAAAAGAGAGCTAGTAGTTATTTCAATATAAACTGTAGAATGAAATATTTCAGTTGATTCTCCAATATGTTAAAGCAACCAACAGTATTTTCCGTGATCATTTGATAAGAAATAGGGAAATCTAAGAAACATCTGACATTAATGTAATAAGTGTTGCCTACGTACATAGGTACACGAAACTGCAACCTGGAAACTGCTAAGTACGAACAATAGAAACTAATTTTATTTTGATGTGATCGTAGGAAAAATCTTGTGTGTATTAGTCCTTTGGTAATCCCGACAGATTACCAACTTCCTGTCTCGCCTGCCAATGTACTACTTTTCGCTCTTGATACACAAATAGCTATTTTTTCACGTGTTATTTTAATGGGAAATCGCAAATGGCAACCGACACCTTTTGAAATGGAGCTGAAATTGTCTCTTCGAATTCTTGTTGCTTCTACGACCTTTCTTAAAACCACCCATTTTTGTACCAATATCACCATTCGATAACAATCAAAACAAATCCTAGTTACGACAACTCATAAGTAATAATGGGGACGGAAAACTGGCACATTTTGTGTTTACCAAACGGAAAATGACGATAATGCTGAATGGCATACAAACCAAGAAAATGATTGCCATGTAATAGCCAGGGGATTATACCATATGATGCGTCACAGCTTCGAAGTTGTTCATTTGAAGATTGTGACATTTATTGAGTTATAGTCTACGGAAAGCGGTTTGCGGTTAGTTGCTTAGATTTCCATGGGAAATTCCGTGGAAAGAGAGAGTTAGTGTAACATATTTCAACTGTTTGAGGTTGAGATATTAAAGGATAAATTGCGGAGTGATTGCGGAGATTTGAGTTCAGTTTTCAAAATAATTCATTCCATCACTATCTATGATTTTTTTGGTCTTAATTCTCAATTTGTATCTATCTCGGCCTTTATCTTTCGAATTTTTATTTTGAACTGTCCAATGTACCGGGTGGCCAACTAAGAACGGCCGTCGGCCAAATCTCATAAGAGGATTATAGCAAAGTTTCGGGAAAAAAATATTTTACGACAAAAGTGTCCTCGAGAAACGCCTAGAGATTATTTTCAGAATTGTAGGTCCACCGCTAAAGAGCGTATTTGACAGTTAAAATTTTAAAATGCAAAATTTTCAAAATTTACTCAATTGAGGAGCATATCAAATATTATAATCACATTCCTCGACAAATTCTGCATATTTTTAATATCACAAGTTTAAGTCTATCTCTTCAAATAAGGGGTGGGGGAGAGTGGGAACCTTGTTACGAAAAAACGCCAGTAATTACGGTTTTGCTTGACCGATTGTAATAAACTTGATGTTGTTTGGAAGAGCTTTTATTGAACAATCGAAAGTTTGTAAATACAGGGTGTTTCTTAAGTAATCTAAAATATTATATGGGGCGCTTCGTTACTCAATTTTAAGACGAAAAGTTCATATAAACATGTGTGATAGGTGTTGTCGTTTATGAGATACAGGGTGTTGAATTTATTGTAATGTCAGTTCTGATTGTACGTGAAATTAATTTTTCCCGGTGACGCTACTGGTTTTTAGAAGTAATACGCAAAAACATGCTTATTCTAAGTGGCCTTTGTAGCAACGTTGACAAGTGTCAAATTTGAAAACCAACGCAAAAATCGTACATTTTTATTTGATTGACTCTGTGTTCAGTTAATAACTATGCCAGTGTTTACTAATGTTGAAATGGCTAATATGCATTTTTTGTACGGATTAGCGAATGGTAATGCCTTAGAAGCTAGACGTACGTATGCCCAGCGTTATCCAAATAATCGTTTACCATGTTCAGATACGTTTACTAGGTTACATATTCGTTTACAAGAAACTGGAACTTTTGCTAAATCGAAGAATATTATTGGACGACCCAGAAGTGTGAGAAATCCCCAATTGGAAAACCAGATTCTTCAAATTATTGACTAACATCCAGAAACGAGTACAAGAAAAGTTGCAGATGAAGTAAATGTTAGTAACAAAACTGTTTGGAATATTCTAAAAGATAATTTATTGTATCCAAATCACGTTCAACGTGTTCAACATTTGTTACCTACTGACTATCCATTACGCATACAGTATTGTCAATGGATTTTACGTGAAATCGCGAACAATCCGAATTTTGTTGCCAATATTCTATTTACGGATGAAGCCAACTTTTCTAGACATGGGATTATGAATTTTCATAATGACCACATATGGGCAGATGTAAATCCACATACCATAAGTGTAAAACGATTTCAACAAACATTTTCGGTCAATGTTTGGCTTGGCATCATCGATGATTATTTAATTGGACCATTTTTCCTTCCTGTACGGTTAACCGGTGAGACATACCAACATTTTCTAGAAAATGAACTTCCACTTCTTTTGGAAGATGTACCTATTATTATTAGAAGGCGCATGTGGTTCATGCATGACGGAGTTCCTCCACATTTTTCAGTGATTGTACGCGAGTTTTTAAATAATGTTTTTTCAAACCATTGGATCGGACGAGGATCTCCACACCCGTGGCCCCCTAGATCACCTGGACACAATCCTCTGGATTTTTGTGTGTGGGGATATTTGAAATCGCCTGTTTACACAACACTGATATTAAACGTACAAGATCTTCAAAATCGTATCATAGACGGCTGTAATGTTATTCGTAACAATCCTGGTATCTTCGAACGTATTCGACAATCCATTAGACATCGAGCGGATGCTTGCATTTTATAGCTGGAGGTGGACATTTTGAACATTTGCTCTGAAATGTATTATTTTTTGTTTATGTTTAACACATGTTGCTTGTAATAAAATAATAAAAAAATATAAATCAGTAGCGTCACCAAGAAAAAGTAATTTCACGTACAACACCCTGTATCTCATAAACGACAACACCTATCACACATGTTTATAGGAACTTTTCGTCTTAAAATTGAGTAACGAAGCGCCCCATATAATATTTTAGATTACTTAAGAAACACCCTGTATGGAGCAATTTGAGTGATAAAGTAAATGCTAGAAGGCGCTGTTTTATTTTTTTCAAATATTTTGTTTTCTCGTGATAATTTCAAATGGAAGCATACAAATTGAATCAGATCATTGAAAAGGAGACTAAATTAGTAATTAAACACTGCAAACTGTAAGGCGATATCTCTTTCCTATCCTGAGATATCGTAAGAAACAGGTAAATGGCGGGAATTGATCTTTCAACGTCTAGAAGGCTGGTGAAGTAAGTTGTGCTACATTTTTTCAATTATATAAAAATGTTATATTTGTTTTCAAGCGATGTGTTAGTGAATCAAAAGAATAAAATATCAATAAAAACCGATATTTGGAAGTTCATTTATTTGGCCACCGAAGTCTCCAGACCTAACTTGTTTAGATTTTCATTCGTGGGGGCCAGTAAAAGATCTCGTTTAAGCCGATAAACCCGCAACAAGACCTGACATGGTTGAAAGGAAACGATAGACAATACGAAGTATTTCAAGTGCAGAAATTGAAGCTCCTGTTTTCTCTATCCCTCAGCGATTGATTTCATGCATTGAAAATAATGGACGACATTTCGAACATCTAGGGCGGCACTGATTACGAACCTAGTTATTTATTGAAGGTTTCAATTGTTCGATTTATCACATTATTTTCACATTCGTTCCCATTGTTAATAGTCAGCATCACATTTAGGTAATCTAGTTGCAACCATAACATTGGTATGATAACAGTTTGAATTACTGCAAAACAATGTAAGATCCTCTCATTCAGACTAAATTCAATAATTTCTGTTAACGCGAACCAGCCTTCTAGACGTTGGATGAACAAAACACGCTATTTACCTGTTCCTTAAATATCTCTGGATAGAAAAGATATATCGCCCTGCTGTTTGCAGTGTTACATCACTAATTCAGACTTCTTTTCAAAGACCTACTCCAATTTGTATGCTTCCATTCAAAATTGTTACGAGAAATCACAATATTTAAAAAAAATAAAACAGCGCCCTCTAGCATTTATGTTATTATTCAGATTGCTTCATATTCACAAATTTTCGATTGTTCAACAAAAGCTTCTCCAAACAACATCAAGTTTATCAAAATCGGTCAAGCAGAACCGGAATTACAGGCGTTTTTTCGTAACAAGGTAACTCTCCCCCAACCCTTATTTGAAGAGTCTTAAGAGACTTAAGCCTGTCCTATTAAAAATATGCAGAATTTGTCGAGGAATGTGATTATGATATTCAACATGCTCCTTAATTGAGTAAATTTTGAAAAAATTTGCATTCCAAAATTTTAACTGTCAAATACGCCCTCTAGCGGTGGATCTACAATTCTGAAAATAATTTCCAGGCGTTTCTCGAGGCCGCTTTTGATAAAAAAATTTTTTCCCGAACCTGTGCTATAATCCACTCCTGAGATATGGCCGACGGCCGTTCTTAGGTGGCCACCCGGTACATCCGATGAACATGTATTTCAATTTTTGGTGCACGCGTTTAATGCTCTTTCGCCATTTATTCAATTAGGATGAGCGATTGCTACTTTATTATATTATATAAATAAGAAATAATGGAATCCAGTCAGAATAAGAAAACGTGCATTTGGGAAAGATTCCAAGTGAAGTGATTGTAACAAATTCAGGATATATTTGGAGGAAATTCCGGAAATGTAGCTCAGAACTTGAAAAAACTTCAAAACACTAAATATTTTGGCAAATTAACCATATATATTATGGCGGATGCGCTGGTTGTCACCAACCTTCATGGGACGAGTAAAAATCTCCAACACCGAATAGTGACAGGAAATACATGTATGTATGTATGTATGTGTGATTTTTGGGGTGACATTCACTGAGACCTAGAAGATCTATTGTGCCCCCACTTCTACTCAGTTTCTGAGGAGAGTCTCAGAAACTAGTAGTTCCTTTAGTCCTATTTCCCGGAGGAATTTTAGGATGTCTGCAGGCTTCAACTTGGGCAAATGTTCCTCTTCTATCCAGTAACCTCCCAGAAGCTGTGCTCTAGGATTCTGGAGTGCTGTGCAGTTGGAAAGTATGTGGATGGAGGTTTCTTCTTCCATTCCACAAAATCTGCATTCTTCTTCCTCCACTATTTTGAGCTTTTTCAGGTGTTCATTCAGGCGACAATGTCCCGTTACGATATCTGTCAAAACTCTTAGCGCAGTTTTACTTTGACTTATGCATTCTTTTGATCTCAACAGGTTGTAGTCACCCAGAAGAGTCTTTGATTGTATAAGCCCTACTAGATCTTTCCAATGGTCATATCTTCTCTTTTTCTCGGCTTTACTTATTTCTTCCAATATTACATTGGGGCTGATTCCGCAAAAGGGTTCGGTCCCCCAGAAAGGTATTTCAATCCCCCTCTTTGCTAGTTCATCTGCTATTTCATTTCCTTCTATTGCGGTGTGTCCTGGAATCCATAGTAAGGTGACTATGTTGTTCTCGCCTAGTTCACTGAGTTTGTCTAGGCATTCCCGCACCATTTTGGAACTGATTACACAAGAGCTCAGTGCCTTAATGGCTGCTTGACTATCCGACATTATGATAATCTTTTGTCTTCTGTATCCTTTATCAATATTGGGCGCACTTTCTTATGGCGTGAATTTCCGCTTGAAAGATACTTGAGGTTTTTCCCAAGCTTTCAGAGTGTTTGGTTCCTGGCCCGAACACTCCTATCCCAGTTCCTTCTATTGCTTTTGAGCCGTCTGTGTACCATTGAATGGCATTCTTTCCAAGTCTGGTAATGGTATTTGGATACCATTCCTTCTTGTTGCTCATTTCCGTTACGAATTTCTTTGAAAAGTTATATTTTTCCATCATACCGTCTTGTGGCATGTCCCAGGCTGTCTGATTTCTAAGAAGTGAGGAGGTGTTTTTTTT
>CAJUYI010000291.1:77821-116542 GCA_910591695.1 Galerucella pusilla | reverse complement strand
CAGTAACGTGACATTTCTGGTTCTATCAAATGTGTAACTTACCTGCTGGCACGATAACAAAAAGACACGGTTTCGCCTGTCTGCCGACGCTGTTCGTGGCCCAGCACGCCAGTGATTCGACATCGGGAGAGCCAGGTGTGAAGCGTAAAATTGACACATTGCCCTGGTTTTCCATTTTACCTCCCTGAATA
This sequence comes from Galerucella pusilla, assembly GCA_910591695.1. Taxonomy (NCBI): domain Eukaryota; kingdom Metazoa; phylum Arthropoda; class Insecta; order Coleoptera; family Chrysomelidae; genus Galerucella; species Galerucella pusilla. The sequence goes on along the minus strand of CAJUYI010000291.1, from coordinate 116,351 downwards.
GGGAGGACGCCTCTGCTAGTATTATAGGTCCAGGAGAAACGCGCCACGTCTGGGATGGCGTCTACGTGACACTGGACCACTAGTGTCTCGAAAGGTAGGGCGCCAACTCGCATTATCTCGTGCCCTTTTTTGCAATGGGGAGCGACTGAAAAGAAGAGAAAATGGATTGGTATTGGAAAACGTGATTTACAAGGAGAAAAGGCGAATTTCACTTCACGATACGTCAATTTAAGATTTCTGATACAAAAAAAAGGGAAAAGGTGTTTATTTGACGAGAGCAGTTGAATAGCTGGAATGTTGTAATTGGAATATTTGAAAAGTTTATCAATAACAATAACTATTGATGGTGTTCTGTTAGGAAGCAATTGAATTGGTTCAAATCGCAAGATATTATTTTCTTTATAGAATTTTATGCGATGTCGCTAAAAGGATAGACACTTCGTTCAACGCAGCATTATTCGACGCGAATAGGTGAGGTTGAAGGTTTTAATTGAAAAATTGAGTGCTTTAGCGCTTGCGCCCTACGTACTAATCATGATAATATCTGCTTCTCACAGTTTTTAACGAGTTTTCAAGCAATAAAATAGTTATTTATGATACAAGTGCGTGAAGTTATACTTTTGCGCATGAGTTGCAGAAATGCAAGGCACGAACGTAGCGAGTGCCTTTTTTGCAACGCACAAGTGACATACAAAACTTTATCTACGACCACAAGAGGAAAAAATAAAAAAATTTGCTCTGAATGGGTTAAAAAACATAAAAATAAATTTTCTATAAACAAATATATACCCAACGAATTCTAATTTCAGGTGGTGTGCAATTCGAAGAAATGCATTCTTCTCGAGGTTCTTCCATTCAAAATAGGTGTAATTGAAATGTTAAATATAACAGAAAATATTTTTCACTATGTCTAACACTGTCAAATTCACTGACAGCACAAAAGTTCATACAACAAACGACTAAATTCAAGGCAACTAGATACTAATTACGTAGCTAAAAAGAGTGTTGAAACGAAAACCCCATTTAAAAAGCATTGGTCATTTACGCACGCTTTTGGGTGTTATAATGAAAGTCCCATATTAAAAGCGTTGTTCATTTACCCACGATTTTTAACGCTTGTATACTGTATGATTTCACACATTTTTTTTGGTTCATAAATAACTAATTTTGAAGGTGGTCGTAGATGAAAATTATTTTTCGACTTTCAACCAGTTTTCAGCGGTGGTCACAGCTTGTGAGCAATTGATATAGTTCAGTTTGATGTTTTTGATAGGTACATTCTCTATCTAGTTCCAAAAAACTCAAGCCTATTTCACTCCTAAAAATGCTTTCATTGCTACATTTCTTTCCATCTATGTCTCTGTAGAAAATTGAAGTTATAAAATAAAAAGTTTTTTTTTTGATTAGAATTTAAGTGCCTCGACAACTATGGCCATTGGCACTGTACAAAAGACAAAAAGACATATTAATACTATCTTAAAACATAAAACATGTAAAATACTCGGTAAAATATCAATTTAGTTTATATTTTGTGGTAGAGGTTTGTTTATTTGAGGAATTTCAATGTCTTTGAGATTTCAGCAGTGCAGTTTTAAAGCTCTTTCAGGTTTGGTGTTAGGTCTAGGCGCTTGTATGTAATGGTGTATTCCTGGCAGTCTGTGAGAATATGTTTGACGGTTAAAGGACTATTGCAGTGACGGCAGACGGGAAGGTTTTCAGAAGACATCAAGTAACCATGTGTGTATCTGGTATGGTTGCTTCTCTCCTGGTTAGGAAATCGAGGGAGGGACAGCCGATTAATGGTTGTATGTCGTAAAGGACTGTTTTGCTGTCGTGCCAAAAATTTTGCCGGGACTCCTTGACGGACTTTTTGAATAATAGTTTTATGTCATTTGGGAGCTGAAACGTTGTTGTGGTGATGGAAGAAGAGGCTTCTTTAGCATGGTGGTCAGCGTTTTCATTGCCAGTAATTCCAATGTGAGATGGGAGCCAGATAAGACAGACTGTTACATCACGAGCTGAGAGAGTTTGATAGATGTCATGGATGTTTTGAACTATTGGATGGTCAGTAAAGATGGTATTGAGTGAATTGATTGAGGAAAGTGAATCGGTACAAATGGCGACACGCTTGACAGGAGAAGTCCAGCTGCTAGTCTATACTGTGAAGCAAATGAGCCACCCCTGTTCCTAAGACGTCAATCCCTCCTCCTTTCATACGCTGCATCAACATCTTCTAGCCCTTCTAACCCTGTTTACCCTTTGTTTACAATGTCTCAACATCATCCTTCCAACACTACTTCCAAACGTAGCGTAAAATCTATTGCTCATCTTCTTCTCCCATTACTTCAGAATACCGACCTTTCAATGACCACTCCGCTCCCCCAACCTCATATCCCTCCCTGGACTAAACAACTTCCTCTATTCAATACCTCCCTTACCAAGTTCAATAAACATGAATCGCCCAACATACTTATAAAGAAAGCATTTTTAGAAATATTAGAAAAAACACCATATGATGTAGTTCTCTACACAGACGCCTCAAAAACTTCTTTTGGTGTTGGCTGCTCCGTCACAACCAACCACGAACTAATAGGTTCCTATCGATTGCCCTCAACATGTAGCGTTCACACTGGTGAGTTGTATAGCATCTTCCAAGCATTCAAAATAAAAAGTTATAATCGGAATAACGGATAAAGTTAGCTCTAATATGATATATAATTTTCTCCAGTTTAGCAAACAACCATGTGCAATGTATAATCGACATAAAATTAAACATCTTTCAATTTATAGTCCAGGAAATAGCACGGATCTTTCCGGAAAAGGAGTGAAACAACAAATTCAAAGTTAATTTCAATTCAAAAATTGATGAATGAAGTTATCGAGGAGTGCACAGAAAAAGACAGCTGAATTACCCTCTGTATGGGAGGAAGTGAACTTCTGTTCAAGATAATGAAATGTCTACAGTATGCAGCGTTATATTCAACATCTGCTCTGTGATTAAAATCGCTCCTTTCACGGTTATCTGAGAAGTTTCTAGCGCGAATCAATTCTGACGATTTAAATGCTCGGATTACAGTGGACTCTTTATTATATAAGTAATTGAAATGCTGAAACAAAAATTAGTTCCAATTTTTTTGTATTCATCTGTCGGAAATCTGCTTCACAGAAAATAGACAAAAATTGGAGCATTTTAGATTCATCATTTTAGGTCACCTGGGATGAAACAAATTCTCACCTAACCGGAAGACCGATCTTAAAAACACCAAGAATAGATCGAAAGTACTATTTAGCAAGGCGAAGGTGGAAAAATCTTGACGCTGCGGTATTTGAAGTTTTTCACCATCTGTCCCTCGAGTACCTGGACGTTTCACGTGAATTTTCTTTTTAAACGATAGTTAATGTCTAGCTTTTTGCTATGTTTTCCTATTTTTGGTTTATTTTGTGAGCGAAAAAATGTTGTGTAGTAGCCTTTAGTCCCAGGCTGCTGAAAAAATACATTATTCAACCCATAGTAACGTTTACCAGGAAAATCCTACGCTCAACAGTTGGATTTCTAGCTGGCCACTGTCTACTAAAAGGTTACGCACCTCCATACAATGGGGCTAGTGAACACACCTTTATGCAGGATATGTGAACAGGAAGTACCTGGTGTTTATCGTCAATAAGAAAATCTGTGTTTGGATAATATTGGTATATACGTACAGATATCTGCAGTCTCATACTTCCTTCCTTTCACCTTCCTGGGAAGGACAGGATGGACGGTGACCTAGGTGGACAACTCCTCGAAAAGGACACATGGGGCATTTAACGAGATGAGACAACTTGTAACAAGAGGAGACTTAGATTTAGCGAGACCAAGGCGAGATTTTCGAAAATCCCGCCATATTGTCTCGTGTCAAGCACTAGTAATATAAAAAGTGCCTCAAAAGACTTTGCGTCCCCTTGTACTTGCTTTGAAAATCTGAATATTCGTGTATTCCGTGAAATTCAAAGTAAACGTATCAACGATAACTCAAGTAGAAGAAATAATTCCAGATAACGGGGTATTGTAAGATATATCTACTAAGTTCCCGGCATATCTAGCTCTTATCAGATATGTCGTCGGCATTTTCTGCCTTCATAAATAAGTGGGATTTATTACAACATGCACTTCGTGACTATACTTCCCGACTTCACTCAGCTGCAGATGATGGCAGCCTGTCACACGCCCACTTTTCTTGAATTTATCATTTTTTATGGTTTTTGTGTAACTGTGAAAACACATTTGGGCCAACGACGCAACTATGTGACAAAATAAAAATGAACAATGCGGTGGAAAAAAATTACACGCAAAAAATACCTTTTTGGGATCCCGACAAAGAGTGGAAATCACGTTTTATTTCAGATGATAATCAATATACGCATTTTGACGCAGCTTTAATCAAAAAATATTTTCAAACGAAAACTCATCTATCATAACATGGAGTTACACAATACGTGACAGTGACATTTCAAAGTATAAATATTGTTGTTCTTCCAATAACCAAGTGTAAGTCACACACACTACGATCTACCTGCGGCATGACTGTGCAGGTCAACCGGACGTCTGACGTGTCTCCGGTGTACCGGAGCGGTCTTCGTGTTAGGAAAAAAGACAGTGGAAAGTAAGAGTAGAAGGTGGTGTGAAGTTTGGTTATTAAAAAATGAAACCTTCTAGCATTGCTTCTAAAATTATCTATCTTCCACACTTGTGTAGCTTCTAAGTAGCTTAATTTTTGTCTCGATTTTGGTACTCTTTGCCATTGATTTGCCAAAGACGTGAATAGGTTCCATATTTTTCGATGAAATCTTCAAGCAAATCTTGAATCAGTTTTAAGATTATCGAAGAAGGAATCATTGATAAATCATTTTCTTATCCAAAATCTCGATGAGTCTGGATCTCACAGCGCACAAATGACTCCATATTTTTCCAGATAACACGAAAGTAGTGAACAACTACTCCATTCAAGCATTTTAATCCACACTCCACCCACAGTACACGGCCAAGCGGCCTTTGCTTTTTATCTGTCTAACTTTTCACTCGTTTAATGTGAAACAACGTTCAAGCCGCATGTTGAGATAGATGTTTACATTGCATGATATTGGTTTTATGTTTAGAATCTTACTTCACTGCCTTTTGGGAAAAGTGACTGAAGGGCATTGTTTTTCAGTTTCAATATTATAGTTCAAGATAACTTTTTTCATTGGATAGCTACGACGATATACAGAGCTAGTATTAAAAATGAAATCATCTAGTTTTCTAGAACCGTTGGAGATACTCGATATTAAACACACCGCATTTTCATGACCAGTCTTTCATCTTCAAAGGTTGAGGCATAAGTGTGAGATCCATACTGTGCTTACGTATACCTCTGTAAGCAGGGCCGGAAAATCAACTACAAAAATAATAATTTGAGTGAGAGACATAAAGATCGGAAGAACTTTTGAAAGAGAAACCTACAAGAATAAAATATTAAATCGAGATATCAGAGAACTTGGAACAGATCATTTTGGAAGAATCCTAAGAGAAGGTTATAGCACAGAAGCCAAACATGCGGAGACCGGAGAGCAGACCACCAAAAAAAGACAGTGATAGAATCACAGTGAAAGCTCAAAATGAAGCTGGTTTGGTAATACTTCCCACCACAACTTTTATTTTTGATATATCGCATATCATAGTCGACCAAACATTTTCAGATCTTAGAGGTCAGTGAAACCCACAAAGACTGAGTAGCATTTCGACACTCACTAACACTCAGCTATTTGTCAAGTCATTCATTAAGTTTCCCACGATTATCCACTCCTCATAGGAAACCTGAATTCACAAAAACTCTCATACATCAATCAATGAAGTTGCATCCAAGTTCTTGGTTAAGGCTCGTCATGTTTCAGCAGTGTTATCCAACGATTGTGAAATGATGGTTATCATTCACGCTGGTGAAGTTTCCAAAACGAGCGAAGGCTTCACATTTTTCAATTGAATCATAACATCATTAGATATTATAATAATAGAGATAACATAAAAAAAGGTAGGTACTTGAACATTATAATATATTTACTATATTTATAATTACGTAAAATCATGATTATATATGATTATTTTGACGTTTCAAGCGACGCGATGTCAGAAGCGATTTACATGATTCAGAATTTGACATTTTGAAAAAGACGATATTATAATTTATTGATTTTAGCGTGATTTGCTAACGAGGGTTAATTCTCTTCCACCCTTTACTGTGTGTGAATTTAAATCACTATTCAGCTAAATATGTGAAAATAATTTGTGCATCATTATATATCGTCGTATATTAAGTAGCGAATGTGAAGAACGTTAACATGTGACTAAAGATGTTCCTTCCTTACTATAATTTTTCTACGCTAACAGAAAAAAACATGATTATAATATAATTTTATTCATATTCACAATATGACAAACAATGACTAACTTGTCATTAAAGACATATCAGAACAACAAAATTATGACGGAATATTAAATATCAATAACATAAGATACACTTGATGCGACGTTTAAGAAACAAAGATAAACGAGATGTGACTTTTCGCACTTGAAACACCAAGTAGTGATGTTTTGCCAATGTCAAACCCGTGTTTGAGATGCGGTTTTAGTAAAAGAAGTAGGGAAAAATATTATATTATTTCAAAATAGCTACTGATTAAAATTATCCTATATTTTTCGGTAGCCTGCACATAAATATACCACTAGAATGTATAATAATTCCAATGTAAATCAGCAAGTAATGGAATTATGGCGAATTGAATATATTAATTTTTGTGGGACACTAAATTTTACACCAGACAAAACCACACTCAATTAAAGGCTGTTCCAATACAATAGACCACATGAATGTAGGAGAGGTGTAACGAACATTCCTCTATACATTCGTTAATTATTGTCAAAAACTGGGCACTGCAGTGTTCTTTTGTTCTTTTTGGTGGAGGATATTATATTTAAATCAAGCCATTGACGGCAGCCATTATGGATACGTTTACAAGTAGTACTCATTATTTGGCTAAAACTGGTCACAAAAATATTTCACTGGGAGCTGTTAGTTTCAAATTGTTCTAAAAGTTATTACAAACTGCGATTTTGGAGACATGGGAAATTTAAAATCGCTGCTATATGAACAAGTGATTCCAAATATCCCCACATTCAAAATCCCAGAAGATTCTGTTCAGGTGATAGATATTGGGGGCCAAAGGTATGAGATCATCATTATACCCAACGCACCGTTCGGCATTAACCACATACGTTTCCTAATTGTGACAAATACATTCTGCGAAGTAACTGTATGTACATTTTTTCAAAGGTGAGAATACGTATTAGTTTCCAATATTTGAGGAAGGGAAAATTGTCCTTATGAATAATTTTGGATAACGCATAATATTAGTTATTTTAGCATCAGTGAATACAGGCATCTTTATCAACTGACAAAGTAATTTTCAAAATATCTAATGCCACCGAAAATGAACATGTTCTTCCTTATCAGTTTTCTAAATCAGAAACGTCACTGAGGTAAAATTATGGTCCAAATAAATATATACAATAGAGCTAGTTCATCACAAAAAAGTAAACATCCTACAAGTATCCTATTAACGTTAAAACGTATCACACACATTTTTGGAAACTATTCGTCTTAAAGTGGAATTACCAAAATTGCGCCTCCAACTTTTCTCTTTTCTCTTACAGACAAATATTTTTCCGCAAAAAATGTACACGTCAGTTCCAATTTATTATTAAAACTTTCAGGTCAGTTAACAAAAAACTAAAGATCGATATTACGATTGAAGTTGTTATGAATTCAACGTAAAATTCGTTGTTTTGATATTTTATTCGAACCAGGAACCGTGAGAGAATTGAACATGCCACAAAGCACAACAAAAAGCTTTTCATAATCCTCGTCTACACCTTTTCTGGACTGCCTGTGACAGGTTAGTCAACGTATGCCACCATTCACAATTAAACAGTACTGGCTCCAACAAAATAAGGTTCACCATTTCTTCTGATTTAAAGGGTACATTGGAAAAAAGAATCAGGTTACAACTTGTTGAAAATGAACGTTCAGTAATATTCATTCGATAAGAGGAAATATTGAGTACAGAAACAGGTCATATAAATATTAGGTTGATGATAATGTAGAGCTTGTACAAAGTTAGTTGGTGCAACTGGAGGTTCACTCACCAGTGCTTCAAGTGACTAACAAAAATGATTTTAAAACTATTTTATAATTTTTCTATAGACATGCAAGTATTTATAAATCTGCGGGTTGTTCCAGTTGACTGCGTACAAAATATAACCCAAATATCTACGGTAAAGTGTAAAGTACACCACACCATAATTTTATTTTTGATTGTCTTATAGACTAAGGAGCTGCAGAATTATTTGGGATGGAAATGATTTTATAAGGAAATAACAAACAATGAATTTAATGTATTATTCGCCCACTTTATCGGAAAACAACAAAAAATGGGCGAAAAGAGTGGTTTAGGAAAATAGTGTAACAAGGGTGAAAAATAAGCTTTTGCAGCACGATAATATAAAATAGTTGAAGGCTGCTAAGGCGTTTCCTGCATTTGTGAATCACAACTGTCTTTCACCTACCGAATAAACCAAAATGTAACAGGGATATTTGACAGAAAATTGTAAAATTGAAAAATTTACGAGAAACGTCAAAGTAATCAAGTGATATATGGTGAAAAGCGTGATGGTGTCAACTTTCTGCCTTTGTGCCTCTAAACAATGCTTTCCGCTTTATTTTTGTTGTTGATATGGTTTGTTTTCAGGTGAGGTAGGCGAAAAAATTCTACATATACTTTGGCAAGTTTATCTGAAACCGTGAAAGGAATGCAGTCGAAAACATTCGACATTGTCACGTTTAACAATGAAAAAGTTGAAGTACTGATTATGTAGTGATAATAATTATAAATCGGTCTTTTTATTATTAACAATATTAAAAATATTATTGAACGTTAATTCTATAATGTGCTTGTTTCCTTGGATTTATTCTATTAACATCATTTTCCAATTCATGAATATTAAAAGAGAACACTTTTCCAAATTTGTTATGGGCTTTTTGAAGCTCTGGCAACGTTGTACGAAAACCATAATGACCACACCCTCCGATTACATAATTGGTGATTTTTATCGACCAGCTGACTTTTTATTGGCAAGCGCGTGCGTATGTTCTTCCCCCTCACTTCGTCAATTGACTGATATTGATTTATCCAGTGGCGTTGTTATTGTCAGTTACCTTTGTAATTTCAGTTTTACTTGGTAAAATAGGTACCGTACGCCATTTGTACGTTTGACAGATATACGCCATGTTTTTCCTCGCCTCTTACCGACGCCGCGTAGCTCCAGATAAACTTGCCAAACTATTACCATCTGTCACTTGAGTATTTTGACGTTTCATGTCGTACGCTTGGGCTCATATAGTTTATTTTCCGCTCTTGTGACAGAAGATACTATTTGACTTAATTATATTCAATTGTTAGATATCACAAAATAATAATTATTCTAACGCCTCATAAGTTTTGAAAAATATTTTCCAAAGGCAGTGTCCGTTCAAATAAGAAGCAACAACTACTTTCCGGGCCATAGGTACCGAATTACACTCCAAAATCAAACGGGGTTGGTATATCTTAGTTGAACGGTCAATATCTTCGGGAAATATTTTCCAAAACTCATGAAGCGTTAAAATTATTATTATTCTGCGATATCTTTGAAACGACTTCAAAAATCATAAAATTTGAAAGTCCACCAAAACGCGCTTTACGTAAGATGGCTGCCCCATGCAGTGACGTCATTTGTTTACGTTCTTATTCGTGTATCACGCTCTGAGTTCTTGTGACCTAATTTGTTTCTGAAAGCTTTAAAAATGGATGAATCCGAAAAAAACCTTTGGATTCCAAGTATTGCATTGTTTCATAGTGTAATTAACGTCTATTAAAACTCCAAACAAAATATTTGTTACTTTACCTGGTGGCACAAGCAGAAAAACACTTAAGAGAAGGGCATTATGGTTGCAAGCTATGCGTCGAAACAAACACGATATTTTGACAAATACTACTTCTTTCGTTTGTGAAGACCATTTTAATGTAAGTACCTACTTCTATGCTGGCAATTTTTATTCTTGAATAGTTTGAGGTTATGTACCTATATGTCTAGGAATCAACCACTAAAACATTATTTTATCACGACCACACATCGGAATATGGTTGGTATATATTATATATAATACATAGTTCAAATCGTACTAACGATAATGCTTTAACTCCTCTTCTTTCTTCTGCATTGAAGCAGCTGTTTGACAATAAATTCGGCAGCATAATAATGAGTCTACTTTGGACAAGTTATCAGTTTGTGCTTTTACAAAACCTTCGCTAACCATATCTTTACTCACAAAATATGAAAGAATCGTTACTGAACACTGAACTAGTGAATAGAATACTTTTTTCTAAAAGTTTTAGAATATCCTCGGAAATATCAAATATTTATGTCCACTTTCCACTTTACGTTGACTTTTATAAATAAAAAAAAGCACACACAAACACGTAATGGTCTCAAAAATGATATTTTTACGTCGATGAAGCAATTAATAGTTGAATAAAATACAATATAAACACTACAGAACTACACAGAACCTAATGCAATACCGTCCGTATTGACAAAAGTAAACAAACATTAGATATGACATCACACGTATCATCGGTAGCGTTCGGAAATCCTCGGGTGTTGGTCGGAAAGTGCAGTGAAATTTGAATTTTATTTTAAAATTTTGGAGTACCTTAAATGGAAACTGGTGTATTTCCTATTACTAGTAATTTTTGATATCAACTACTATTATAAATTAATATCTAAGCAAAATATGATATATGCGTGTACCCTATTGTTTTGTTTTGAAATGAAGTTATCCGTAATTTTAGGAAAGCAGATATATCCCCAATATTTAATTTCTTGAGATAAATGCATTTCGAGCAAAATTCCACATTTTTGGTTTTCATATTTTCAAAACCTTCCTAGTCCGATACTGTAATACACACGCCCATTTCTCTTAAAGATAAATGTTCCAGAATTGTTTCCAGTTTTAAAATTAGCATTTTGATTCATTACAAAGGAGAGTTGTTTTTAAAATGTCAACGGCAAAAATTCCATTACTAGAATTACAAAAAAACTGCAACCTACTTATTCTATAACACTTACACAGTCTTGAATAATATTGATGGAGCTCAAAATGATACTGAAGTTAACAAAATTATAAAATGTTTCACGATTCATATATATGTCAACCTATTTTCAAGCTCCCTTTTCATTTTTATTTAATACAATTTAAGAAATTCTCATATTTTGATGTTATTATCGAGGATTATCCCAAGGCAATAAATGAATTCCAATATCAAATTGCTTATAACTTATAACAATATAAAATAGCTGTAAGCAAATTGGTAAACATATTTTTGTAAAGTAAAGAAGCTTAAAATATATGTTTGTATTTATTGCTAGTAAACAAATATATATTTTTTCCCAACATAGAGTTAACATATGATATGGAAAAGAAGGGAAGTATGGGGTAACAGGTCTGATAAAGCACTTTTTCAAGACATTTCTCAAGAAACTATCAAGCTTCATTGAATTGAAAAATGTGATACATTTGAAAATGATAAGCCCAGTCCACATCCTTGTCGTTTCTATTGATTCTTTTCAATTGAAGAAAATAAAAAAAGGACGTTGCGTTAAATGTATAATATAACAATCCCTCGATTCCATGAAGGTCAGTTTTACCCAGTACGGGACTGTATGTGCCTTGAACGTACTCGGATGCTGTTGCAGGGTCACGGTATATAGCCCTGATACCAGATTACGAAAAGCATAAGGCCAACGAAAATGTGAAGGAATTGGCCAGTCAAGGATCAATTGGACCAAATCCTTTCAGCGGCATGGCAGAAACGACAATGAACATGTAGCACCACTACAGCAAGTGGTTGGCATAGAAATCTCTAGAATGAACCAATTAGACACCGTATCAAATCTAATATACTCCAAATGCTCAGCATGAATTTTATCGGTACTGAAATGTTTTAGATATTATTCCCACCGGTTTCAGAAGAATAATTTCAAGAAAAACGTGTTTAGTTTGAAACTATAAAAATTTCAAGCTGCTCCCTGGCTTGAGAAAAGGTATCGTACAGCTCATTATTTTAATAAGTTTTACTTCAAGTGAACTGAGGTTTTGGACAGATGATTCTAAGTAATTATTTATACATCTTTTGAGGTTACCAGGATAGTTTTTCTAATAAAAAAATGGAGACAGTTATTTAAAGTTTAAGGATATTGTACATTCTGGTAGGAGAATGACAACCAGCACAAAATGTCTTCAGGAATATGAATATTTTGTGCTCCCATTATAATTTTCGGGTTATTTTGTTGAGCTTTTATGGAAAAAAAAACTCATAATTCAGTATTTTTGTCGAAATCAAATAACTTTATTCAGTTTTTTCGGTGTACATTCGTAGTATAATGCCCTTTGGCACATTTTAAAGAAGGAAACTTCCATTAAACTGCTGATACCATCGATACGTGTACACGTCTGAGAAAAGTTTAATTGAATAAGGTTGAATTTTCTATTGCATACATTTTGCTGGCGGGAGCTTCCAAGGAATAATAACGTACGCAGCCACGAGGAAGAATTATACTACAACGTATTTACACATTGAAGCAAACTATGTTGACTGCAGCACAAATGTTGTACAAAATGTATTTAGTCAGTTGTAGAATGCTTTCTTTTTTTGTTAGTGGAAACTGCTGCATTATTTTTGTATGCTTTTGTTGGAGTGCTCACGGGTTTTTATTATCTTATTATCTGGATTAGTTGGTTATCTTTGCATAAATTATAAAAGCTGATATATATCTTTTGTATTTATTTCACCAGACTACGGAATATAAGGATTGTACACATTTAAATTTTGTAAAAATCATCCCAAAAGTTTCAATAGACATCATTTGTATGTAGTTTTAATTTTACTAGCGTCTGAAAAAAATCGCGCGGCTAAAAATACATTAATATAAATAGACGCATTCATCTGCGTCTCGTGTGAATGCGCCCATTCATATTAATGTATTTTCAGCCGCGCGATTCTTTTCAGACACTAGTGGCCGGCCACAAAGTATCTTGTCTGAAAGCGCTTCTAGTGTCTCATCTGAAAGCGCTTCTAGTGTCTCGTCTGAAAGCGCTCTTATATTATCATATTTTGAGCCGCGTGATTCTTTCCAGACACTACTGGCCGGCCACAAAGTGTTTCGTCTGAAAGCACTCGTAATGTAACACAAAAAGTCAAATGAAAAATATTTAATTCGACATCTATGAACTTGAATAAGAAATTGGGCTGCTATGTGGATTTGGATAGAGTAAAATCAAATTATTAGAGTTATACCATCTTTACTGGGTCATTTAACAGAAACTAAACACCGCAGAAATTATCGCTAAACAATTTCCAATAGCTAGTGGTGGACGAGAAACACGCATTAAAACAATTACAGACCGTTGTTATTTGGTTAATTACTGATGTTTGCTTGATTGTGTTTGCCTTATCGGCCACCATCTTGTGTTGAATGTGAAGTAGTACATTTCGAGGACGCAAATAGACTTTAATGTTCATACTAGTATGCATGCATTTTATCAGATTGAATAAAATTTAGTCCTGCTGAAAAAGGTTTACAGGTTCAGCATTTATTTCGAATAAATTCTTTTCGAACACTGAAAAAACACAAGCATTTGAGTAAAATCACAGACCTCTTAAGAATTTTCATAATAAGACTAATGTTATATAGTCTGGAAAAAACGGTAAATGAAAAAGAAGATGTCATTATGACATTTCAATTCAATCATATGGCTGAATTTTGGCAAAATTTTCTGCAACAGGATGGCTTACTGTGAAACATTGTAACGGCTTAACTCACAACAGCTGTTCAATACAGGTCCGTACTTTCGAAATTGTAATTGACCATTTAGGTCAATTCTTAGTTCATCGCATGCGTTTTTGATTCTCCTAGAAGGTTCTCTGTAGTGTCTACTTCAAAGGAAAGAAATATTCATTGACCCAAGCATGGTAATCTACTGGATAAAAATCGGGTGCCCTTGCAGACAACGTATGATGTTGTCCTTTGAAAATTCCCACACTCCCACTCTGAAATGAGATGAAGCCAAATTATGCTAGCAGTATGGGTGTAATATGCTTGGTTTGCGAACTATGATCAACACAAGCAAAACTATTCCTCAAATCAACCACTTCCTCTGGTAAACTGAATTTCTTCGTTAAATAAACACCAGTACTTATATAAATTTATTGAGTACTATCCATCTACTAAAAGCCAATCAGGAAATTTCGACTCTTGCTGGTAGCCTCTGAACTTGTTGTGGATGTTACAGATGTAGATATTCTTTTTTGATTCTTGGATAAACAGTAGACTGAGGAATATGACTGGATCAACTGACTCTTCCTGTACAAATGTATAGTTGATAAATTCAACCAATTGGAGCACAAGTCGGTTTCCTGAATAGGTAGAAGAGAATGTGATAGAGGAACTACTGGCAATTTGCATTTTTCTCAACTTCCACCACGGAAAAAAGAAGGGACCACCCAAAAAATTTGAAGCCAGTTAAGATTGTATTTAAGTTTATGAAGTGCAAGTATATGAAATATAGGTTGAGTGAATTATTATAAAACTTTGATGTCACATAAAAGTCTGAAGCTGGATATTGTGAATCAATATCAGTAGTGAGTACGGAAAAATGGCTAAAAAGTTTCTCCGTGATTTAAAAGTAACCAAACTTCGTCGCTAACAACAAAATTATAAATTGGAAAGTTGAGGAAATAATGCAGTGATGGTTGTAGATATAGTTTCTACACTGGAACACACTTTTTATATTGTTTGCTACATTGGAAATAACCAAATTAAAGGAAAAAACATGCTTGTAAAAGATTCAGCTCGCTGATCAAATTATAAAGAAAAACGAAAAAATGGAACCATGTGACAAAGACAATCGAAGATACCCTATAAGGGCGGAAGTTGGAAAATTTCATAAAAAATTACCACACTATACCTACTGATAAAAGAAAACATAATACAAGTTCCATACATCATAATATATACAAACTCCAGTTGGAGTCTCAGCCGCTCAATTTGAGCTCTTTTCACCCTGTATCCTGTAGGGGGTCTTGCTGCATATTAACGATTTATTTTGAAGGTTTTTGCAGCCTAGATAATTGCTCTTCACGCCGCTCTGTCCTGCATCTGTCTCATCCCGCCTTGTACTTCCAAAATTCTTAAATCTTCCACTACCTCATCGTCCCATTCAGTTTTTGGTCTTCCTGGTAATTTTTTCCCATTGGGTCTCCATTCTGTAACTCTCCTTATCGATAGATGTCAAAGGTGATAGGTGAATACTATCTTTGACATCTATCAACCAACTAATACTCCCTTTACTAGTAACCAAACATTGGAGTACCTATATTAGTAGCGAAATCGACTTTAGCGATGACACATTCAAAACTGGATCAACCAAAAATTACAAACTCCCTCAACATTGGAAATTTAGTTTAATTTTTTCGATTTTTTTGTACCTACATAGTAAGATTAAATCAACATAAAATGGACAAATAATATGTTGTACTGGTGAATTTACTGCCGCATAAAAAGTTAAACGTCTTTGTAGCAAACATTTATTTTCCAACTACAGCAATTAGTCTTGTTCAAGTATTATAAAATCGTCCATTATTTTTCAAATCGGTAAATCGTTTAATAAATCATTGGAATCTCTAATCTCCTATTAAAGTGTACACTTCAATATGATTAATCACAGCATCCAATTTTATTGGTTCATAAATTAATCAAAATATTTCAGGTTAGTCGGCAGTAGTCTAATAATAAGAAATTTGTGGAATGAAAATAAAGCATTAGGAATAAAAATATTATTCAATAAGCAGATCAATGTAATTTTATTCTTTGGTACATTATATAACATCAAACTGTACTCGCAATTAATTGATAGGAGTCCCCATGAATTTTTTTTCATCGAACGACAATTTGGATGTGGGAAAATTTCAAGTGCAATTACTTACTATTTATGGAGCGTAATTAATTATAGATAACTTCTATGGATATCTTGAAAACATGGAAGAAGGCAGGAAAAATTTGAGTAGATGATAAAATTAAATACATAGAAAGGCAGACGTTTGAAAAAAATATATGCAGAGAATATTTCAGGAGAAAATTTGAGCAAGAAGAAACTGGAACACACAATATGGCCAATAGGAAGGACCAATAAAAAGAATAACATATGGAAATATTACAAGACTGAGTGGAGGAAGCCATTGAGAACATCAAAATAGAAAAAGCTGCGACAGAAGACGAAATTAACCTGGAGATGATGGGATAGCTGGGCGAAGGAGGTAAGAAGTGGTTTTGGAAGATTTGTAAAGATGCATGTGCTACAGAAATGATACCTAGATACTGGACTAAAAATATTATGATACCAATATATAAAAAGGGGGATCAAACAAGTTGCGAAAATTATATGGCAATATGCCTCTTATCAGTATGCTTCAAGACATATTCAAGAATAATAGGAGAACGTCTGCGAAATGAGATGGAAAGTAGATTGGAAGATGAGGTACAAGTACAAACTATAATGTATTAATAATAAGGCAGATAGTTGAAGGAAGGTTTCCAGGAAATCAGTACAAGATACAGAGTTAATAACTGCATAACCCTACCAGTAACTACTTCAGGAAGTGAGACGTGGGTCACCTTACAAAAGCACTAATTTTCGATAAATGCAGTGGAATATGACCGATGTATAAATGAAGAAATCAGAGACCATCTGTATCTGTAAGAATTTGAAGGGTGGGTAGCGCCCATAGCACTTATGCCACAATTGACCCATTGTGCATCCTTCTGAGGTTCAGACTTCCTTCTGGCTCGTCATCCAGCCTACTTATTTGAAGTAGGTGATAACGTCGCCGGAAGTAAGCTCCCTCATGCTGTACTTGCCGAATATAGAAAACCTAAATTGAGAGAGTGTAGGACATTCACCTAGAATGTGTTTGACAGCCTCATCTTCCTATTCACATCCCCTACAGAGTGAAGTGTCAGACAGACCCAGTCTGTAGAGGTGTTTTCGTAGGTGGCAGTGACCGGTTAGAATACCCGTGGCTGTCCAAAGGTTCTGTCTGTTCATAATCACGTATTTTTTGGCTACTATGCTGTTCGGATACTGCAGCAGTTCCTTGACAAGCCTGCAACCTTCTGCATCGTCCCATCTACCCTTAAACTTATCAAGAGAGTGTTCCTTTATTAGGTCAATCATAGCCGACGCCGACAGACCAATGAAAGTGCCAGGTCCCAAGAGTTTTTGAAAGGCTGCTTTCCTGGCTAGTGAGTCGGCAATGTGGTTATACCTTTCGATTCACTGTGCCCCTTGATCCAGCCTAGAGTGACTTCGTTGTTGCTACAGGCTTCGATCAGGGACAGGTGACACTCCAGTACTAGGCCTGATGTGATACGTGGTCTGTTCAGGCCTAGTAGTGCTTGTCTACATCCGTAAGGATGTGAATTATATTACCTGTGGTGTTTCTTTTGGTAATCTCTTTTGCGGCGATGTAAGTAGCAGTGAGCTCTGTTCGAGCAACGCTGACAACGCTGACCATCTGAATCAGGTATCAACTTTAACACAGATTGAAAACAAGCAATTGGACTGATATCGATACAATGAGTGAGGGAAGACAGTTTAGTGAAACCAGAGGCAAGAAGGGATAGGAGAAGAGAGAAAGTAAGACCAAGGAAAACAGATGCGAATGGAAGAAATGAATGAAGAATGGCATAATGGTTTTGAACGAAGGAGAGGATATTCATTATTATTAATATTAATGTTATTTATTTGAGCGTGAAAGTTAGTCTCCGTAGTGAAAGTTTTCAATGTTAGGTTAGGTTGATGAAACTTGACATATTTCCATATAGAATGATTGGTTACTGTTTATAGCAACTGATACTATAATACAAGCTTTTTATTTGTGAATAATACCTCGACGCTAAGGCTAATAAGAAAGGAAACTGACATATTGACATTTCCATTTTTCTGTTAATACAAAAAAACTAAATTAAAGTACCTACATATTTTTATTTGTCAAAAATAGGATCAAGAAACTGATAAATTCAATTTTACCATAAAATTAAGTGTAATTCAAATGTCTTTATTCAGTTGTACACGATACAGTAAACGTAGTGGACACTGTACTGAAATATTCCCAATATATTGAAACAATTTTACGATTGAACGAGCTCCGCAAACAAATAAATTACCATAGTCAACGTGAGGACCATCTCAATTGGAAAATTATTGTATTCATGCTGATGGTTTTCCGATCTCGATGCTTGATTGACACATTATTCTACGCTGTGAAGTGTTTGAATGCTCTTTTGTTAGCCGAGTCGGTTTTTTAAATGGCGTATCGCGAGATAACTTGTTGAAAAATACGAAGTATTTGGATTGGTGGAAAAATCCGATTGTTTCCCTTGGTTTTTTGTCGAAGAGGATTTCACTGTGATACGAACTGGATGAGAAGATTGTGTGTTTTGACAAAGTTATTTGTTTTTCGAGACGTAAACGTATGTTGTATCTTAAAACAGTCGGTGATTTCATGTGAAGATTTAAAACAAAAATAGTCCATCAAGACTTACGGGGTATTCTGAAGTTTATGCGAAGAAAATCGGGAGATAATTGCCTGTATAAAATTATCATGGCATGAATTTGAAAACTTCCTGTTCAATAATCTACTCTTGTTAAAAATATAAAGAAAGGCTAATCCAATTATTACTTGTGTTTGTATGTCATAGAGCAGAGCAGAAACATTTGCGAGCTACAATGTTTCAGCCAGGTACATTGCAAGATGGAACCAGCCCTTTCAACTCAAAATAGTGATACAATGTCCTTCGTGTAGCATATAGGCAGGGAAGTGGTTGTTGCGCCTTATCAGTGAAAGGTGGATATTATTCTTCCGAATTGCAAACTGAAACGGTTGGTCCTATCTTCCAGACATACCAACCTCGTTCAATTTTAAAGAGTAATACAATGTTCTCAGTGGCGTAAAGCCAGAGAAGTAGTTGTTGCTTCTCAGTTAACGGTCTTTGTTCTTCGATTTTTAAAGACCCTGTGAAGTGTTTTAATAGTATCTGTATCTGTAGTGGAGCGTATGGAGGGTGAGTGTAGGCTCACAGCACTGCTTAGGCCACATGTGACCCATTGTCACCATCCCCAGGAGTTGGCCTCCCAGGTCATCGTCCATCCTGTCCTTCACAAGAAGGTGGACAGGTCACTAGGAGACATCTCCTTTATATCGGCAGGTGTGGGCCAAGACTCACCGAACACACACTCTCTGATCGACGATAACTCCGGACACTCGCATAAGGCATGCCTGACAGTTCCATCTTCCTGTTCACACAATCTGCGTAGAGGTGTGTCTACTAGCCCTATAGTATGGAGGTGTTTCCTTAGTTGACAGTGGCAACTGAGAAATCCTACTGTTATACGTAGGTTTTTCCTGGTCATCGCCAAATATTTCTCCGGTAACAGCGTGATCCTAGCAAGACTGCATCCTTTGATTCCATCCCATCTCTTGAAGGAATCAGCATGGATGTAACGTTTGGTTAGCCCCTCAATAGTCGAAGTCGTTAGGCCGTAGGTGTCACTGGGTTCTAAGCTTTTCAGTCCAGCCGCTTCCCTGGCTAAAGAACCTTTACTTTTGTCGTGCCTGTTCTAATAGTATTAACATCTATTGGTAACACGCTCCACTTAAGTGACATATGACACGCTCTGTAATATCAGTGTAACGCAACATGGCACGCTCTATAATATCAGTGTAACAGATACACCACAGACCCCATTATATGTCAATTCCAAAAGGAAGATAAGATAAAATAACTGAGTTATGAATTGATCCGCGATTCCCAGCTTTTTATCTTTACACAAATATTCTCTTTCAGTAGAATTGGATGAAATATCTGCTCAGTTTTTCAAATGTCAGAGTTAAGCTGAGCACAACTACCCTACCCTTTTCTATGTTGTTTTTTGGTCTTTATCACAGTGACTTTGCCAAAAATATCCACTTCACGACGTAGAAATTGGATAAAAATTTAATAATTCCCATCACTTGGAGAAATATTTATTCATGATAGCAATAGAGGTTTGTTATACACTGTATAAAGCCTAGGTACATATTATCTTTGGTGGCTCTTCCCTGAAAGAATTAAGAATTTTGCCCAGAGCACGTGAAATTAAAAGGTCCATTTTCACTTGTTGTTTCTGTCCAGGATAAATTTAACAAAAACTTTTGAAAATGGTGAGGAAGTCAAACGATGAAAAAATATAATACAGATCAAAAGTAATGAAATATTAAAACTCGCAGTTCTTGAACAGATTATTAGACTCCAACTTGAATATTCTGATTGCATTCCTTGGCACAATGGGCTTTAATGGTCTCTTTATTCATGCAGGAGGAATCGATTGTATAAAACGATGTTTCGATTCTATAACAAAGCTTGAGGCAAATGGAAGCAGCAAACAAACTTTATTGAAAACAACACCAAAACTAACAGCAGGGCAATGTTGAAAATTATCTTATTATATTAGTACCTATTCAATTCAATCAAAATTGCGGCGTAGTGAATGGTTTTTAAATAAAGTTTCCTGAAATGACGAGGAAAATATTGAACAATAATTAAAAAACGTATAATCAATAAAATTGTTTTCTGTTACAAACTTCACGATTGAAAGCAAATAAAAAAAATTCCTAAGCCGATTTTGTGGCTTTCGAACGATTCTCATAAACTTCAGTGTCTTATATATCTATATATATCCTCCTTGAAAAATCCTGTTCTATTCCTTGTTCGAAGTTGAGGTTAATTTCTCTTTTCCAGGAATTTACTCTAATAAAGTAGAAGATTTGTAGCAACCGCAACATATTACGTTCCAACCACATTTTTTTCTTTTACTTCGTTTTACTGATAAATAGTCAGTATAGAGGAGAAATATCTTTCACTCTTAATTAATTCTAGAGAAACTTTTTCCACAAAGAAAATAATCTAAATTTCCGACAAGTAAGCAATAAAGATTAACAGCTTTGATGAGAAAGTTTGTAGATCCCAAAACTCGACAGGAAAATCTCACAAGATCAAATGAATCAAACCACTTTAGGCTTAACACTGTCCCTAACGTACTTTTCTCTCGATTTTAGATACTACGTATTCGTTTGTGCCTCAAATTTCAGTGTGCTTCAAATACTAAAATGAAGGTATAGTTTCGCGTTCTTACTGTATATTGTTATATCTTCAGTCCCCTGGTATTAACAAAATAAAAACAATGATTCACTTGACTTGATATCATATATCGTGATTCAAGTTCAATGCTAAACAGTTTTTTTTGTCTGTGAAGATCATTAGTTTGATATCTCAATATTGATGCAGGAATATGGAGATGTAATCCTAGTTACAGTTAGCAATATTCGTGATTAGAATCCAATTGCGTTAGGGGTGTTGTTTATTTATGGAAGGGTTGTAGGATGATGTATAGTCTCCGCCAATCTCAAGAGGTTATTTTCGTACACGTTTTAATATGTCTAAAAAGGCTGGAACTCCAAAATCCAAATGATGTTTGATTATCCTGAAATTAAAATTTCCTTCTCCAATACTACCAAAGAATCTCTCGCGAAGATCAGAGTTTTGGTGCTGCTGATGTTTTGCAGCCCAAACTTATAAAAAAGCAGTCAGATTTTTACCCAGTAAGGTCGAAGATGGTATTGAACAGCAAGAGAAAAATCTTCTTGATAGGAACATTCAACAAATTCTCTCTGCTTTGGATCCTTGGATAGAGTGCGGAGTGTAATGGATGGAAAAACTCTTGTCCAAGGGAGGGTGCCATTTGAATTTGAAAAACGGATTTCATACTTGTATATAATAGTAGAACCTGACTAAACGCACCACAAGTGTAAATTGAACATTATTTTTAATAACTTTGAACAAATTCAATTGTGATCGTCTTGTTCTATTTTTTACGTCTAAATAAATAAAAAAATTCTCACATTGAACAGCCAGCTCGAACGGCGAACTATATGTCTCTCCTTCCACATTGATTGCTGAGCATGCGTAATGTCCAGCCAACTCCTGCCGGATATTTTTTAAGACTAACTTATTACTATCTGGAAAAATGCCGGCAGTTTCATTGAACGGTACAAGATGAGCCTGCAAAAGAAAATTCCATTGTCAATAATATACCATAATAATAATTGAAAAAAATTGATGTCATTAGGTCTTTTGTGTATATATTACCGTGAAAGACCGAAATCTGGTGAATGTTTAGATACACCGGTGAATAATAATAATAATAATAATAATAATAATAATTATAATAATAATAATAATAATAATAATAATAATAATAATAATTTATTCACTTCAATAGTATACAATAAAATAGTAGTAGAATACAATTGTAAGTATTAAAAATAATAGAAGCAACACTACCTTACAAAGTGAACAAACAATACCCGAAGGGGTTCCGATAGGTGCAAATACACCTGTTTCGGCAGAACAAAGAGATACTAGTAAAATAAAATAAAATAATGATAATAAAACTTATAAACATTAAACTACCTATACTAAGTTAGTAATTATAAAATATGTACACGAGATATAAAAGAAAAGTTACCAAACTAAGTAAATGTGATTTAAAATATTATGACAACATATTCGTTCAGGCCTCGATAATAAAGTCACAGAAATTTCTTGATTGTTCCAAAAGAAACAATATTTTACCTTCTTTTTGAAAATTTGTATACTACATATAGATTTCATACTTTCCGGAATATAATTGTATATTTTAGGTGACAAAAATACAAAAGATCTTTGACAGAGAGACTTCGTCATTCTCGGAGCATTATACTGGTGTTTTTGCCTAGTTTCATATCTATGTACTGACAGGTTACTTTTGTCTTTAATTGTGTGGTATTTCATAGATACACATAAAAAATACAACTGTTTTAGATCAAGTACTTTGCTTTCGTTATACAAACGGTCTGATGAATAAATACGGGGTTTACATAAAATAATTTTAAGGAATCTCTTTTGAATGACCTCCAACTGATGTATGTGACTTTTACGGGCACTTCCCCAAGCTAATATTCCATAACGGAGGTGAGTTTCCACAAGCCCAAAATAAAGAGTCTTAAGATATTTGGCAGGTATACACTTTTTCAAATATTTAAATTTGTTTAAAATAAACTGTAGTTTTTTTATGATATATTGGATATGGCAATCCCATTTTAAATTTTTATCCATAATGATACCTAAATATTTCATATTTATTACGGGCTGTATCTCGAACTTCTGGCCGTTCTGAAATATCTCCAGAGGCACGAACTGATCGTTGACAGAGCTGTAATTACTGAACGGAAGGTAAAAAGTTTTTTTAAAATTTATGGTGAGTATTTTATGATTAAACCAGTTTTTTATTAATTTTAAGTCATTTTCAACTTTTAATTTAAGGTCATACCAATTGTCCTCTTCATAAATTATAGCTGTGTCATCGGCAAATCCAATTATGTGACCTGCACTATGCAATGAAAACAATCCGTTTATATACAAATTAAACAACATAGGTCCTAGAATTGTACCTTGAGGTACTCCGTAAGAAACATTTCTTTCACCACTTGTTTCTCCATCAATTCTTACTACCTGTTGCCTTTCTGAGAGGTAACTTGTAACTAACTTTAAACAGTTATTTCGTAGGCCAATGTTTTCCAGGGTCTTTAAGAGATCACTATGACTAACTGTATCAAACGCTTTGGCCAAGTCTAAAAATACGCACAAACATTTTTTATTCCTATTTAGCGCGTCATATACTTTAGTTGTCAAATTTAATATGGCGTCTTGAGTAGAGCTATTTTGCTTAAAACCAAATTGGTTCGATGAAATTAAATGGTATTTGTTTACATACGAGTCAAGCCTGTTTTTTAATAATTTTTCGAGAACTTTAGATAAATGTGGAATAAGCGATATAGGTCGATAATTTATGGTATTAGTCTTATCTCCACTTTTATATCGAGGGGTAAGAACCAGAACGACGTAACAGAAAAAAATGCTAAAATGAGTTATCAGCACTAAGTTACTTCAAATTACATCAGAAACATAGTAGCATAACAACGTAACAGTAGGCTGGTGCCACGTGCTAATTCACGTTTGACGTTAAATCATTCTATTGTATTTCTTGAGAGCCAAAACAACGAATCAGTTTTTACGTTAAATATATTTCAAAAAATTTAATATAGTAAGATCTCATTTAACGTAACAAAGTGTTACGTTGAATTAGAAATTATCAACTAGTACGATTTAGAACCTAATTGATGTATCAGTATGATACGTTAGTTGTCCGCTAATTTTATTTTCGTTTTACAAGATACTAATATAAGAGACTACAGTGATACGTTATTTTATTATTTTGAGTTTTAACAATTTAAAAATTAATTTTCTGAATTAACGATATATATTGGGCAGCTTTCTTCAGATTTTCAGAGTCGTATAGGTACAGTAGTAGTAGTATCCTGCATGCACATACACACTTTGTTCACGTCAAATATTTTAAGTGCCCCAATATAACTCTGTAATTTAAAAAAAAATTCAATCTTAAGAAGTAACTTGCATTGTTTTATAACATTACTATCAAAATTAACGTATCATTACATTTTTTCAAAAAAAAAAATTTATATTCCAATAACATCAATACCTTTATTTTTGTAAAAAGTATTGTGAAAAGTACAATAGTAGAGGAGTATAATATTGTATTCAGACTCAGGATCAATTTCGATAGTAACACAACACATCGTAGTAAACAATAATTATATAATATTTGGACATATCTTTGGCTCTCCTGAACATTTAACAAATTTCTGTTACGTCGTTCTGGTTCTTACCCCTCGATATACTGGGATGACTACTGTTTTTTTAAATAATTTAGGCCATATCCCTTCTTCCATACACTTATTAAAAGTATGCTCAAGCGGAACAAGTATATAAGGTGCTATTGATTTTAAACACTCTGTATTGATTTCGTCAATTCCAGCAGCTTTTTTATTTTTAAGCTCACCAATTATTTTATGAATTTCATTAACAGTCACTGGAAGTAGAACCATGGAGTTAGGTAGGGAGCTATTTTCGAATACTTGAATTGTATTTTTATTGATTTGTTCAGCCAAAGTTTTACCCATTTCTGAAAATATCTTATTGAATTCATTTGCAATATCGCTAGGATGTGTAAGTACATTTCCTATTTGATTTGTTACAGTTTTTATGGGATTTTTTTGTGTTTTTGTTCCACATAAATCTTGCACCACATCCCATAGTTGTTTATTATTACCCGAGTTTTCGATAATTTTTTGTTTATAAAAATTTCGCTTCGTCTTTTCAATAAGAGAATGTAACTTATTTCTATACAACCTATACCGCAAAAGTAGATCATTGTCATTTGGATGGGACTTAGTTCGCCGGAACAATCTATTTTTTTCATTGATGGACTCTAATAGAGCACGTGTAACCCAGGGTGAAATTTTTGTATTTTTTCTGGTAACTTTTTTAATGTAAGTGCATTTATCAATATTTCTTTGTATAATTGAAACGATTTGTTCTATTGCCGAATCTGGATTATTACAATTTAAAATGGAGACCCAGGATTCTTTGGCAATAATTGTGCTAAGGTTTTGATAATTAACATGTTTAGTATATTGTTCAGATGATTTTTTCGTTATTCTCTTACCTAACACCAATTGTAACGCAATTGTAAAATGATCTGATATATCAGTTTCTATTACCAAAGGTATAATATTCTCTAATATGTTACATTTTGAATTTATAAATAAATGGTCTAGACAAGCTGATATTCTAGTTGGATTATTGATAGTCGATATAAAGCCATACTCACTTAGGGTACTTACGTATTCGACAGTATCGTCATTTAATTCCAACAAGTCAATATTTATGTCACCGATGAACACACAATAACTTTCAGAGTTAACTCCAGAAGTTTTCAAGACCTTTTGTAAATTACTGATATATTCGGGTATATTTGGATTAAAATTTTCTTTGGAAGGTGATCTATAGCAGCCTAGAATCATTATTTTATCGATATCATTAATCTTGATGATCAATTTTAAAATACTTGTAGGACCTAATTTCAAGATTTCATGTTCATAAGGATACTCACACTTAATATAAGCTACGACTCCATCGTTTTGGTTTAGATCACCCTGGTTATACACTACATTATATCCCGGAATATTATATAAGTTGATATCGGTGATTTTCCATGTTTCTGTTAGAACCATACAATCAAATGCTGCGATATCATTCAAAGAAAGTTTAAGTTGGTCTAAGTTTTTGCGTATGCTTCTAATATTGTTGTGAATAATAGTGAAGTTAGTATTCTGTTGATTTACTTTAAATATCTCATCACATTCACTTAGACTTTTTACAGTGTATGTATCGACAGAGGGATAATTAAAGTCTCTAATGTACTGGTCCATTATAGACTCCAAAATTAACAAATTAGAATAAAATTAAAATCAAACTTACCAATACAATAAAAAAACACAAACGTTATGTACCAAACCCTATCAATAAAATTATACGATTTGGTCAGAACCATAAAATTACAATAAAACTACAAATCTGATGGGTTACAATAATACAACTAAGATTATCAGAGAATTGTCAAATCCACAAAAGCAAAAATAGGACTATAAGAGTTTCTTACTGCTTGGTAAGGACTTCAGTTATTATTTTTTGACTAGATGAACCCGATCTAGTCCTAGTAATTACCTTCGCATCTTTGACAGCTCCAATATTTTTTTAGGAGTGATATTCGAGCTAGCTTGTCCCTGTTTGGGTAACTTCTTTATTTTTTCTTCGTCAATTGAAAGCTTGGCCGTGATATCGGCTGTGGGAGTAGACGGTGCACTGTGTCTCTGTGAATTTTTTTGATGCTGTTTTTCTTCAAGTTCCACTAGTGTTTCAACTGTGTATAACTTGTTGTTTATATACAGATTTTCGCCATTTATGTAGCACTGTTGGTTTTGAGATTTTGCTTCCTTTAAGTGGTGTCTTAAAATATTATTTCTTTCTCTTTGGACTTTCGTCAAATCTTGAGATATTGATACGTTTGTCCCTTTAAGCTTTGAACAGTTTTTGAGAACAGCGCCTTATTTTAAGTTAGACAAAAATTCAACCTTTATTGGTGCATTTGGTGCATTTCCAAGAGAATACGTATTATTTATTTGTTCTGGTGTAACTTGAATATTGACAAGATTACTTAGTTTTTCACATATGCCTTCAACTGAAACTGTTCCTAGTTGTGGTTTTAAGCCAAATATTATTATATTATTTTTCTTGCTTATTCTTTCTAAGTATTCAACTTTCTGTTGCAACTCTATATTTTCATTTTCTAATTTCCTAATCTTCTCGTTTAAAGATTCTACTTTTAGTAGAATATTGGCTTCACTAGCTTCAATTGCATTTCTTAAATCCTGTCTTGTTTTAACAATTTCATTAAATAATGTCTCTAATGTTAAATCAACCTTAGTCATATTTTGACGTGTGTGGACTGTTTTAATTATGTACTTACTTACAGTTTGTCGAATAATCGAATAATTGATTTCCAAACCGCTGGTGGAATAGGTCCTCTGCTTTATAGGTAATTAGAAGTAAAAACAGATGCAAAATCACATGAAAATAAATGTAAACCGGTCTGAATATTGAATTATGATGTAAAAATTAGGAATTGGTACTTGCCAATATTCACACCGAGGTTTAATATTGTTATAAGACGATTACACTAACTTGCACAAATTAAAAGCACATAGTAACAGTGATTTTCAGCACATTAGATAGCACATCGATAAAATATGTCATAGATGGAGTACTGTTCCACCATTATCAACCAATGTCAACATTCTCAACGTTGCTTGATGTATGTCCGAAATATTGTTGAAATTTCATTATTTTTAACTCACACCGGCGATTGTCGGTATTCAGGTTGCACTCATGGTGTATGTTTTTTAAATAGAAACAGAAAAAATCCATAGTTCTTTATTTATTGAAATAATATGGGAAAAGGACTTTGTTGAACTCAAAACAAACAGTAAAACATAAATATATAAAATGAAATATAAAAAATAAGAACAATATCTTTTTTATTGCAACTGGCACTTCGAATTGCACAAAAGTTCCTTGCCTTTACAGCTGGATTTAGTCGTGGAGCACTTCCTTTTGCAGTTACAACGTGTATAGCCTTGCTCTCCACTTTTTGAATTAGTTGAAACTTCGTCAATGGAAAGTACCTTTTCTTCACAAATTACGGTTTCATTACGGGTGAAAAGCTGCTTCAAGGTAACATTTTTGTTAGCTAATCTATAAAAGTCTGAATCCTCTATTCTAACAAAAACCGCTAACACATTTCGAGGGTCTGTACGACCACGGTCGATATCAGGGACTTGAATTCTTACGGTATCACCAATTTGGGCAGGAGGAAACTTTTTTCTGAGGTTTGCAACATTTTTGTTGCTTTAAGTAGAAGATTCTCTTTTGCAGCTACTCCTTTTAAACAAATTAGCTCGTGTTGTTCAGTCAGTGCTTGAGATGAAGACGTGTCAGGTTGCGCGTCAGTCCAAGCTTGAGCTGGAACCGTCTAAAAACTTGTCGAGACCTACAGTTTCCGAAATTCACTGGACCTCATTTGTGTTTGTCGACATATACCGGTGAAAGTCCGAATGTATAATAGAATCAAGAAATGGTCGAACTTTTGCCAAGGCATTTGACATTTAAGAAAATATATTTGTATTCTGTGTAAATATTAATTTATTAAATCGCAGAGCGCTTTCGGCTATGAAGCCATCTTCAGTGCTTACCTACAAAAACGAATAGGAATGGAATTAGATTTGAATATTGAGTTCTCATTATACTTTAATCAAATTTATTTTCCCTTATTAGATGTGTTTTGTTATTGGTGACTACTAGACTACAATGTTTATTTAATTATGTTGTTTGGAATCATTCTAAGATAATTCATTTCATTATTATTTGCATTAATATTTTAATTGTTTAAATTAATTTGTTAATTTTTGGATCTCTCTTGACATATATGTGAATTTTCTATTTTGAATAAGATTTAGTAATGGGTTCTCATTAGACCCTTAATCTTTTTCAGTATTTTATAACTTGATAGGTTCTCATTAGACCTTAATATCAAATTATTTATTTATATTTTCATTTAGGAAGTTTACATATCTGTTTTGGGACATTTCAAGAAGATTTCTACAATGTCAATTTTAAACTCCTGTTAGAATGATTGAGTTCTATGTTCACTGTCATTTGTCATATGCTAATTTTTAAAATTGAAGGAGTGTCACTTCAACATCCGTTAGACGAACACGTGTTGTCTAAAATAATTTTAACAAAATTTTATAATGTTTAACATCTAGATTCAACAAACCCTTAACAGGGGATCATTTTAAGTTCAATGTTATTTTAATTTATGACGTCAATGTGTTGTCAAAGTTTCTTGTACAAATTACCTGACGAGTAAGTAAATTTTTTATATACTTCTTTTATATTTTCCAACTTTTTTACTTACTTGCAGGTAAGCACTGAAGATGGCTTAATAGCCGAAAGCGCTCTGCGATTTAATAAATTAATATTTACACAGAATACAAATATGTTTTCTTGACTTTCTAGTCATGTGTACTCAGCTATAAAATATTCACCATTTGACATTTGTCGACATCCACCGGCGAATTTTGAGGGTATAGATCTTAAACCTGGACAATTTGAGGCACGCGTGAAAGTTAAACTTGACAACTCTTAAATAATAAAAAATAGTGGAGAGGCTGTGAGGCATCGAACAAAGGGCAGACGATGATGGAGTTTGTTCAACCATCCTTTGTCATACATTGTCCATCTTGATCTCCCATTCATTAAATGGATGAGACGGAATTATGACGTCATTAACGTATTTCTTAACCAATGTCGACTTAATTTTTATTTGTTACTTTTGACTGTTCAGTTGTCAAATTTTGTAAACAATTCAACATTCAGCTTTCAACAATATGTCATTGATTATAATTTTGAGGTTAAGTGTAAATTAACATTCAACTAATATAAAACAAACTTAAAACAGCAGAGTACGTCACAGATTATGACGTAACGGTAAAGGATGGTTGAACAAACTCTAACATGTAGTCGTCTGATTTGGTAGTCACTGTTTCTTGAATGGGATTATATAAATGAAGATATTATGAGAAAATGACAGGTGCGAATATTTATGTCAACTTTATTAATGTAGTTCTGCCAAATTATTCAATTTAAATCGGTTTTCTCAGAAGTCCGTTTCAAATTCAATCACAGAAAAGACCAATCAAAATTTTTGACGTTAATTCAGCAAGCCAACTGGAAATTAATTATTTTTTATCTTTCCCTCAACATCTCCCAATAAATTTTTTTCGAGTCATAGGGCGCTCAATGCAGGAGAAAAGCCAGAAGACGAGAAAAAAAATCGGGTAGGAGCATTGACGTGAAAGGGGACATGAGCAAGGGCAGATAGATATCTGGCAACACAGACACAGATAACACAAGTCTACTGTCACATTGATCGATTAACGCAGTGACTGGATAAATGTGGGCTGAACAAAAAGGGAGTTTAGTCGATATTTACCGCTATTGTTTGGTTTGATTGTTCTACGAGCTTTGTTTACGAGTGGTGAGTTTTTTTCTACTTGGAAATAACTGATAAAAATATAAGAATAAATACTCCACGAACTTGATAATATTGTAGATATGGTGGCCTTTGGCTCATTTTATAATCAAATCATTCCAAAGGGAATAATTATATTTATACAATTCATATTTAATGAAACCAAGAAACCTGATATACATTTATTAAGCGGGTCTCACTAGCCACCAGCTGCGGTATAGCGAAGCTGGATTTGTCGGACACTGATCTGCTTGGTGTGATCACAAAATATTAAGCTCCAAACCTACCACCCAACGGCTTGGAAGAAACTGTTTTAAAAAAATTGCGACAAATTCAAACTTCCATTCTATTATCTGGTATTCAATATTCCACAAACATTTGAATGCAAATGAATTCTGAAACTAATATGAAGGGCAGATATTTTTGTGGAGTACAGCCCATGTCATCATCAACAATATTGAAATTAAAGTGCATATCACACTGCATAGAAAATCTAAAAACATTGTCTGACCTTGGCTATTCAAGTGTTCACCACTTGGGCTAAAATTAACAACTGTGAACTGGTAAGTAGCCAGTTGTCACAATGTGACCGTATTGCCGGTCGCTGCATGCTGGTGCTATTTCCAGCCGGTAAAGCACGGTTCATATTAGCAAACAGCGGCTGGCAACCTGGTTACACTCGGCTCTAGTTCTAGTCATCATGTCGTCTGTGCTCTGTGGGTCCACGTAAACAAGGAATTAGGCGGTTATTAAAAATGTGTGTGACGGAGCTTTGTTTGGAAATGCTGAGCCGCAAGAAGAGACGATAGTGGTGTAGGCTTTGGATACAAAGGAGGAAATAATTATTTTTTACGAATTTCAGTTCCTAAATTTCAAGAAATGCTGGAATTCACAAATAAAAGCAACAGTATACGTGTAAACAACAAACCACGTGTTTGTCTACTAGTCGCTGCGAGCGACTCAGGTGGTCAGACTGCGCTGCTAGCTGGCGTGAGTGGATCACGTGACCTTTTAGACGCCGCTGCCTGCTACCAAAAGTTGAACATGTCCAACCTCGTCAGCCGCTGGCAAATACTCGCCGGCTAGTCGTGTCATTTGCGAATTTCGTGGTTACACCAAGCTTCTAGTAGCGGCTTTCTTAATTCGTGGCTGGCAACCAGCCTAATGTGACCCGTGCCTAATCAACTGTTAGTGTGACACCTCCTTTATATTATTGGTGGAAAGTGGCTACCGAGAGATAACAATAATATAAAGTTGCATTTCTTGGACATATCTTAGTTCTTGATTGTACAGATCTTGTTTTTTCATCACATAGTACTACTAGTACTAGTATTTTTGTATCTGCTGGAGAAAATACTCTTTTTTAAACGGCTATTCGCTCCGAGATTATCTTCAATGTGTGTTAATAAACAACTGGACTACGATTTAACTATTTTTCTTCCACCAAATATTTTTTTACCAGTTTATTGTCGCATCAACCGCTGAGAGTTATTAGCGACGGGAACCAATCAATTTACATTAGATAGACGCATGAATTACAAAAAATTATACAACTTTGTTGACTTAAGAAATTGACGCAAGTTATTTTCGTATTTTCTATCAAAAATGGACGATAGTATTTATACATGTGGTAAATTTGCATTTTTTCTCTGACTTTGCCTAGCAATATAATATTACATGTATCACAAACCGGACTATCTTCTTTTTTCATTGGGTAGTCTTTGTGATAACGAAATGTAATATTTTTCGCCCAATTGTGCTTTATATTCTAGAAAATTCAAGATTTCTCACTTGTGCTTCAATTAACGACAATCACAGCTTGATGTTTCCATCTTTCAACTTGACTTCAAACAATCAATTTGTGAAATAATATTGATAAATAATACCTCCTCCATTGCAATTCTTTTTATTCGCCAACAAATAATATAAATCATTTATAACACTTAAGACTCGTAAAAGAATATATTTTCGTAATAAAATTTTATCTCTAGAGATGAATAAATTCCTTGTAGACACACTCATCAACGGATGAAAACTTTCTTTCCAAACACGTAGTTATCTTGTAAGTCATACAATTTCAAAAACGGAAGTTCGTTTTACTTCGATTCAACCGGAGGCTGTTATATAGTCATCAGAAAAGTTTTCGAAAACTTCTCGACCCTTTGTGACTTCTCCGTCTACAATAATCGTATCATTTCGATTATGCTAATCACCTTCTCAAACGTCTTCGAATGACAGTCAAGTTTTCCCATCAATTCAGTCTTTGGTTTAATTTCTATTTTCATAATAATAGTATACCTACACAATAATTTACCTATATCAATGTCATGTGATTCTATATAAAATCGAATGCTTAGAGAATGACATTGAATTCAGGCACGTATCCAAGGGGGATCCAGAGGTTCCGAAACCCTCCGAAATGTTTCCAAACACAAACAGGTACACTCCGTTTCACGTGAGAAGGAGCCACTTGAAGTTGCAGTTGTATGCGCGAGTTGTTGTCAAAACCAGCGTCACATTGTGCTATTAACATTCGATTTCAAATTAGAAGCGCAATGTTTTCACATTTTGTGGGTTAGCACAAATTAACAATTCAAAATAGTATATTGTGCAACAAGTGGGGAAAATTCAACTTTTCTCACATGTCGCACACTATACTTTTCATACAACTGCACAAATTTAAGGGATACAAGTAAGGTATTCTAATATTCATTTTTATGGTTAGCGAAACAAAAAGTTTTTGTCGATTTCATTTGATTTTCCATTTAAATGTATGTGGCGTGGGCAAAGTGCCGTGAGAAATAGTATTTCTCACAGTATGAGCAATGTATGGTTTTGAAATTAAGTCAGCTATGGGAAATACGTCACTTTCCATAGCAGTTGTAGAAAAATGTATTTATTGTATTTATAGTTCAAATAAAACATATTTGGGAAATATTCGAAGCTCTTCAAGATAGTTTCACATACAATGGACACTGGATATCGTTAAAAATGTCAATTATAAAATCTGTCGGGAAGGGATGGTCGTAACGAGGCGACATAGATGAACAAGATCAATTTTGATTTCTGTGCAGGACAGTTGGCAAACTTCACATGGCTTCTCCTTATGTGTGGAACGGTGTCTACAGAATCAGTCGAATAGATTCATTCCTACTAGTAGGAATATACTTCAACATTTTAAAAAAAATAGTTATCCATTCAATAATCTGTTTATACGATTCAAATTTGTAGTTATTATGTTTATAATGCGTAGCTTCCTTCTCATTCTGTTTTTACCGTGAAGCTTGTAGACACTTGGGAAATTTGTAATTTCCTTTTCTCCTTATTTTCCTATTTTTCACCCAGATAAGAGAATGACATTACGTAGCTGTCTTATAAAATATTATACGACTAGAAAATATTATGATTGCACGTTAACATTAGATATCTGCATGCAGGATGTAAATTTTTAAATATTAACGTCGTAAATTCAACTAACAAGTGAGAATATTTCTTCTTTATTAAACGATTTTGTTTGATGTTACATCATGGATGCTTATTGCTTTTAACAACGAGCAACCGCGTTATATGTAACTTAATAGAAACTTCGTGGTTCGTAGCTAGGGAAGTATGAATTGTATAATTAGTACAAAAACCTCCATTATCTTCAATGTGTTTTTATGGAATGGGGTGATACAAAATGAAATTTGGACGAGAGGGATAAGCAATGAGCTCAAAGAATTATATAAAGATTCGAGTATTATTGGAATGATAAAATCTAAGAGACTGAAATGGTTAGGACATCTTGAAAGAATGGGAACATGAAGGCTACTGAAAGTGTTGATATACAGTGCTTTTCAGATAAAAGTATCCACCTTTAATAACTTTTGTAATACTGGTATTTAGAAAAAATCCAAAAACACGTCAATTTATGTTGGAAGGGGCAAGCATTATGACTTATTTAAACTTACTGGAAAAGCCACCCCCTCACCCCTAGCAGCATCCCCTTTATTTTTTAAAATTACTTTTCATATTATTTATGTGAAATTTGGATACTCCTCTTTGAGCTGATTTAAAAAATGTATAATACTTGTTTGTAGGTTAAAGTGGTTAGTTTATGAGATAAACAATTTTTCTTTTAAGAGCACAAATTTTACTTATTATTCACTTTCACCTTATTTGCCTGTACTAAAATGGGTTGTACAACAGTTCAAACTCTTTAATCTTTTCAACTGTGCTATTTATTCTACTTAAAAAATCCAAACAACAAAACCTCTACTTGTCATTAAAGTTTGACATTGTCAACTAGAATTTGTAGTCACTATTGATAGTGTAATTTGATACATTATTTATTTTGTTTCTCTGAAATGGTTTACTCTTTGCAAGAAAGAATTGAAATTGTAGGTTTATACTACCAAAATAATAATTGTGCAAGAGCTGCTGCTAGAATATTTAACGAATTACATGACGGAAGACATGCAACTCATAAGTATGTAATTCAACTGATGGAGAAATTTACCAAAACAGGGTCTGTTTGCAATAAAGTGCATAAGCGAGAGGGACTCGTAAATAACGAAGCAATCCAAGTGGCACTTTTAGGGCAAGTCAGCTTAGAGGCTCAACAACCCCAATCGTTGTCAACAATAAGTAGAGCGATCGGTGTTTCATCTTCTACAGTTTTCCGAGTTCTACATAAATTCAAGTACCACCCATACAAAGTTAAGTTGGTGCACGAGTTGAATGAAGATGATTTTGATCGTCGTCTAGAGTTTTGCGAATCAATGACGCAAATTATCAATAACAATCCACAATTGTTAAACAAAATTTGCTTTTCTGATTAATGCTCATTTTCATTAAATGGCTTAGTAAGTAGGCATAATTGTAGATATTGGGCTGAAAGTGATCCACATATTATGCGTGAATTCCATACACAACATCCCCAAAAGTTAAACGTTTGGTGTGGTATCCTAGGTGACCACATTGTCGGACCTTTCTTCATCAACGGAAATTTAAATGGTGAATCATATTTTGAGTTACTCAGGGAAGGGGTTGACCCACGTATTACAAGAATAATAGAAAATGATGATAACCTTTCCGAAGATTTACTGGTATTTCAACAAGACGGAGCTCCCCCACACTATGCTATGCCTGTCCGACAATTTTTAAACGAAACATTCCCCGCTCGTTGGATAGCTAGAAGGGGGCAGATGATGGAGTGGCCACCTAGGTCACCGGATTTAACACCCCTAGACTTCTTTTTATGGGGGTATTTAAAAACAAAAGTTTATGCTACCCAACCAGAATCTCTGGATGATTTACGAGAGAGGATAGAAAATGAATGTCGACTATTAAATCCAGCCGTATTAAGCAATGTCAAAGAGGCATTTCAAAATAGATTATACCATTGTATGGAAGTGAATGGTACTCATTTTGAACACTTATTGTAACTTCATAATAATTAGCACAGTTAAAAAGATTAAAGAGTTTGAACTGTTGTACAACCCATTTTAGTACAGGCAAATAAGGTGAAAGTAAATAATAAGTAAAATTTGTGCTCTTAAAAGAAAAATTGTTTATCTCATAAACTAACCACTTTAACCTACAAGTATTATACATTTTTGAAATCAGCTCAAAGAGGAGTATCCAAATTTTACATAAAAAATATGAAAAGTGATTTAAAAAAAATAAAGGGGATGCTGCTAGGGGTGAGGGGGTGGCTTTTCCAGTGAGTTTGAATAAGCCATAATGCTTGCCCCTTCCAACATAAATTGACGTGTTTTTGGATTTTTTCTAAATACCAGTATTACAAAAGTTATTTAATGTGGATACTTTTATCTGAAAAGCACTGTATATAGCTCAATAGGAGAAAGGTGAAGAAGAGGTAGACCCAAAGCAGGATGGGAAATGGTGGCTGGAGAGGATCTACGAAGACTTATCATCAGATATTAAGAAGGTAAGACAAAGGACAAGGTGAGATGGAGGCAAGTTGTCAACCAAGCCATAGAAAGGTTAAGTTGCTGCAAATTGTCAATAGTGCAAGAAATTTTTGTACGAATATAGGATAGTCTACGCAAACGTAGTAGATTGTCGCGGAAGAGTTTCGAATAGAACTAATGAAGTTAAAACATCAGCCATGGACCAACACAGTCTATAGTGCTACTATATATATACTACTATATATATATATATATATATATATATATATATATATATATATATATATACAGGGTGTTTCTTAAGTAATCTAAAATATTATATGGGGCGCTTCGTTACTCAATTTTAAGACGAAAAGTTCATATAAACATGTGTGATAGGTGTTGTCGTTTATGAGATACAGGGTGTTGTACGTGAAATTATTTTTCTTGGTGACGCTACTGATTTATATTTTTTTATTATTTTATTACAAGCAACATGTGTTAAACATAAAGAAAAAATAATACATTTCAGAGCAAATGTTCAAAATGTCCACCTCCAGCTGTAATGCAAGCATCCGCTCGATGTCTAATGGATTGTCGAATACGTTCGAAGATACCAGGATTGTTACGAATAACATTACAGCCGTCTATGATACGATTTTGAAGATCTTGTACGTTTAATATCAGTGTTGTGTAAACAAGCGATTTCAAATATCCCCACACACAAAAATCCAGAGGATTGTGTCCAGGTGATCTAGGGGGCCACGGGTGTGGAGATCCTCGTCCGATCCAATGGTTTGAAAAAACATTATTTAAAAACTCGCGTACAATCACTGAAAAATGTGGAGGAGCTCCGTCATGCATGAACCACATGCGCCTTCTAATAATAATAGTTACATCTTCCAAAAGAAGTGGAAGTTCATTTTCTAGAAAATGTTGGTATGTCTCACCGGTTAACCGTACAGGAAGGAAAAATGGTCCAATTAAATAATCATCGATGATGCCAAGCCAAACATTGACCGAAAATGTTTGTTGAAATCGTTTTACACTTATGGTATGTGGATTTACCAGTAGCGTCACCGGGAAAAATTAATTTCACGTACAATCAGAACTGACTTATTACAATAAATTCAACACCCTGTATCTCATAAACGACAACACCTATCACACATGTTTATATGAACTTTTCGTCTTAAAATTGAGTAACGAAGCGCCCCATATAATATTTTAGATTACTTAAGAAACACCCTGTATATATATATATATATATATATATATATGACATTGTTTTATATCAGGTAAATCACCAGAAGGTCACTATTCAGTCTATAGCCTAGTTAAAGCACACACAATATCCGTAAACTGCCGCAAATATAAGAAAAAAACTTGAAAATTCGAAATTGAGTATTTGAAAGGGTTGTGATTAGCATGAGAAAAACTTTACGATGCTGGGCATGCAATTTCCCCGGAAATCGCCAAGAAAAATTTTTTTTTGTTCTTCTCCACCCTCATTGTTTAAATAATGATATTACAGGAGAATGTTCGGATCAAAAGCTGTAGCTAATAAATTTATCTACCAAATTTGTTTGAGAATTTTTTTTGTATCCGCATTATTTTTCAAAATATACACAATTTCCCTAGTAGTATTTTTGAACATCAATTTTTATGTTTTTAATTTGATGGTACGTAAACATTGGAGTTGAGCAAATGGTACCATTTTCTATTTGTTATAGCCTGATGATGGTAATTGTTACCGAA
>CAJUYI010000291.1:50328-77811 GCA_910591695.1 Galerucella pusilla | reverse complement strand
TTACCGAAACTAGTTGCAAGTTATGAGTCCCAACGGACATTAAATATGTTGTGGTACTTGAGTTTCATTGAACCCTTTATTTGGATTCTAACCAAATTTGAGATATGGATGAACTTTTAGAGTTAACCCTTTTAAATAGTCGATTTTAAATTTTCAAGTTTTTTGTATTTTTCGTGAGATTTTATGTGTACTTTGACTAGGCTACTAGTCAGAATATTAAACTTCAAGTAGGCATTAGATCAAATGTAACTTCTGTCATTCTGATGATGATAATATGTTAATATTGAAATATTTTCATCAATTTTCCCAATTAATTTGCTTTTATATTTATCTACTTAATATTGGAATTAATTGAAAACAGTCATTAAAGATTCATTAAATTGGCAATCTAAAAAATTAATATTATGGTTTCAATAGTAGTAATTGGCCAGCCACCCAATCGTCTTCTTCAATCTCAGAAACGAGGATATAAATTAGTCTCCTGAAATGAAAACTGAGAAAAGTTAATTAAGTGACGTCAACAACGGATGCGATCTAAGTTCGTTACTTTTGTATTTGTGAACAAAATTGACTGAACTTTGCTTTCAAGATCTTCTGTTTACTCCGGAAATATGTTTGCCTATCAAAGATCAGCTTCACTTGTTCCACTTTGTAATATCTCTTTGAGAAATTGGATATAATCCAGAGTCAAACTCACGAAAAAAAAATTAGATGTTTAATTAAATTTAATTCACAGAAAGTGAAATAAGTTCAGTGAAAGTTGGGAAAAAAACGGAGAAAAGATGGTGTACGGAAGACTAAAAAATTATATTTGCAGGAAGAAACTATTCTAAGAATTAATGAGTGAAGCTGGATAAATACCTTTCTTACACTGGAAATTAAAAATATCATCATCACATGGGAAAACACTGAATTTTTTTTGTATTCCACTCTGTTGCTTCAGCAGCGGAAAACAAAAGGCGACAGATACTGGTACGGTGATGCTGAAGAGGCTTTTAAGGTGTCAGTCAAGGCTAAAGTAGGATTAGAACTCTCACCACTAAGTATATTAGCGTGAAAAATTCACACCACTACTTTTTAACCAATAAATATGCCTTAATTTTGACTAGTTACCATGGCAACTATAAAAATATTTGGGAATTTCCACGAGACGCCACTATATTAAGGTGACAGTTGAACATACAGGGTGTACCAATCTTACGACAAACTTCGGTATATGGGTTATTTCAAGAGATATCAAAAAATGTTATCAACAAAAATAGTAGATGTGTTGAATGTTCATATTTTGACTATTATATCGAACTATACAGAGTGCTGCATAACTCCGTTACAAACCAAACATATGATTTTTCAAATGGGAACCCCTGTATATTATACCGAATTCGGATTGGTCACATTTTTTTGAAGCTTTTGATATGAAATTTTGCCACGTTATACAGAGTTCTTCAAAAGATATGGACACGTTTATGTTAAAAACCTAGGTAAATCAACGCTTGTTGTACGTTGTACGTTGTACGTTGAAGAAAAAAAATGTATTTTGCCAAAAAAAGTTTCGCAACATGATGCAATATCTCCGTATCCTATTAAATTTCAATTATATTTTTTCGTATATACAGGGTGAACGGAAACTCGAACCTGTCATCTTATTTCTTCTTTCAAATGACCTATTATGTGAAAGCAATAAACGTTGTATGTAACAAAAGATCCTAATTAATGATAAATTTTGATAAATAATTCATCCCAAACAAAACTTGCTACCAAAGTATAATTCTAACCGTAATATTAAGCTGAAGGTTCAATGTGTTCACCGTTAACATCAATGCAATGCTGTAAGAGGGGGCCCAACTGATTTGCCAGCTCGGTCACCCGTTTTAACAAAAGTATATTTATTTTTTTCGGGTCTTGTAAGGAATAAGTTTATAAAATCTACGGCTATTAGAGATGACATGAAAAGGATAATTAGTGCGGCATTTCGATCTGCTAACGTTGATATGCTGAGAAAGGTTAGTCAATCATTTGAACTATTCTGCAGCATTGCATTGATGTTAACGGTGAACATTTTGAACCTTTAGTTCAATATTACGGTTGAGATTATACTTTCGGTGGCTAGTTTTGTTAAGAATAAATTGTTCATTGAAATTCATTATTAATTAGGATTTTTTGTTACATACAACGTTTAATGCTTTCACATTATAGGTAAGTAGTTATATTTTACAATAAATATTACAAAATAACTGTGTTTTCATAAACTTTGGGTATAGGGAATGCTGGACAAAAATTAAAGTTACATAATCGAAGATTCTATTTTTGCTATGAAATACAAGGTGTTCCATTTGAAATAAGAAAGAAAATGACCGGTTCGAGTTTCCGTTCACCCTGTATACAAGAAAGAATATAATTGAAATTCAATAGGATCCGGAGATATTGCATCATATTAAAAGACTCTGTTTGGCAAAATTCCTCCTTTTTCCATTAACGTACAATAAGCTACAGAGCGTTGATTTACCTACGATTTTCACATAAACGTGTCCATATCTTTTGAAGGACTCTGTATAACGTGGCAAAACCTTATATCAGAAGCTTAAAAAAATTGAACCAATTCGAATTCGGTATAATATACAGGGGTTCCCACTTGCAAAATCATGTTTGGTTTGTAACGGAGTTATGCAGCACTCTGTATAGTTCGATATAATTTCGAAATATGGACCTCCAGCACATTTACTATTTTTATTAATAACATTTGATGATGTCTCTTAAAATAATCCATATACCGAAGTTTGTCGTGAGATTGGTACACCCTGTATATGATCTGAAATAATTGAATAATGTAGGTATACCTGAGGATAATGCAATATTTCTTAGATATCGCAAAGCAATAATTATTAAAACGCTCTATCAGTTTTGGAAAATATTTCCCAAAAACAGTGGCCGTTCAACTAAGAAGCAAAAACTACTTCCCGGGCTATAGGCACCGACGGATATTGAATTACACTTCAAAGTTAAACTTTGATGTTTTAAACTAGTAATTATTGAACTTTGTGACAGAACTGGTTAAAAAAATGACAAATCAACATATTTATGTCAAAAACAACAATAACCTGTCCAGCTTGACAAGCAGTAAAATTAATTTTAAATGTCAGGTTGGATGATTAATTTCCTTCCAAATTTAGCTGTGGAGTTTTCTTACCAAGCAAACTTGAATTATTTTTAGTAAGAGAGTGAGAATAAATTGAAAATAATTTGACAGATTTTGTTCAAACTTGCCCGTGGGCTTCGTGACTATTGCCTGGCAACAAGTTTTCAAAAAATCTGTCAAATGACACTTAATTCAACAGCTGTCAAATAATTTTGATTTTCAAAAGTAACTATATTTGAAGTTCCTTTCATTGTTCTGGTTTTTTATAATAAATGATAATTATTATTCATTAAATAATTCCTATTAATCGGAGTAGAAAAAATATTGTATGCAACCCTCATGTAATGGCCATTAATACACTCGCATATTATATAGATACGAAACTCTCCTGCGGCTTGTTTCGTATCCTACAACATGCTCGTGTCTTAATGGCTTTCATTACATGATCGTTGCATAAAATACTATTATTATATTTGAATGAATAATTTTCACCCATTTTGTATATTTTTTTTTGTGGAATGTACGATAGCTTATTTTCCCGACTCGATCCAACGTTGCCAAATTTAGTAGTAACATAACAATATTGAAGTAAATATGTAAATATCAGTAAATAAGAAATAGAAAACTAAAAAAAACAACAAGAAAACCCAGACCCAAACCCGGTTGATCAAAACGTAACTATTCATAAAAATATCAGAAAATGAGAAATAAAAAACTTAAAAAAAAACAAAAAACCCAGTCCTAACCGGGTTTCGAACCTACGACCTCTGATTTGTAAGCTTAGTACACTACCAACTGTGCCAATCAGCTCACATTCAGTTACATCGAATAGAAGGTTAAAGGCTGCTTGGACGCCTGCGCACCTCAACTACTAAATTTGACGTGGTGGGAGGATTGGGTCGGGAAAATAAGCTCTCGTGTGGAATGTAGCCTCAGGGCACTGTTGTCAGATTCTAAAATAAGTAGTGAAAACGTGGAAGTGATTGTGAAATTAATAAATTTTAGATAATTGGGATATGAAATGAAGAATAATCAACAAAATATTTCTGGTGCTATTTGCTGGATAAATTGTTGAAGAGGCTGAGCCTCCTTTGAGGAGTCGCCACTGCTTTTAGTTTGTTCAAGAAAACATTTTGTATATCGCAATGACACAATTATTAGGTAACTATTTTGACAACTATCTGACACTTGCTAGGCAAATAAAAGCCACAGTGATTATTCCTGATAATATTCACAAGATATTTATTCCCACTATAATAATGACATATATGGTTGTAAGTTACCCTTGTGACAAATAAAGAAGCATTTCATTGGTTTTGAGAAACGTCAAAGGATAATCGCAAATATTTTACGAACATTTTCGGAAATAATCTCAGTTCTTGAGATATCATAAGTAGGAATAAAATTGAAAAGCTTATATTGAAAGTGTTATCCGAATATAATGGCTTGCCCATGCAGACACCTATTTCTAATAAATTATATAAGTAATCCATTTCAATATTCCCCAATCAATCAAATATTATTGCAAAATGATGAGAATATCACATATTTACTAATGTGTTCGAAATTGGATGGATTCTAATGCCATTTTGTGATTTGCGGCAAACTATAAAATTACCAATATTGATTTATGTGGATCAACCGTAATGAATAGCTCATTAGATTTCCGTATTTGCTAATATTTATTAGTCCAATCACTTTCAAAGTTAATTTTTTGCTGAATTATATTTTATGAACACCCTGTATCGGATTATTGGCAATAATGTGACTCCGAAACAAATAATATGTATCTGCATCAATAGCAGCATGACTGTTTGTTTTGTTAGCCAAGAAAATGTGATTTTATTCGCAAAGTGAGAAGGCTGAATTATCAGCGAATTCATTTTGACAGCTGACGGAAATAATCAAAGGTGGGTGCTTCAAATTTTATCGATATTTTTTTCTTTTCCACTAAAACTTGTTTATTTGGCAAAAATATGAAAACAAACCGATTTGATAAAATCACGAGTCTGTTAGGACAAGGGATTTTATCTAAATTCGGTTTGTTTGAGTGATGAAAATGAAAAATTATGTGATAAAATTTGAAGAGCGAGTTGTATTTGGGAAGATTATTTTTTTCAACAATTAAAAATTTTGTATTTCCTGAATACTAAATATTCTCTTAGGTGATGGCACTGAATCGGTTTGTGTTCATTTTTCAATAAACTTCGAAGCACTTTTAGTTTTTAATAATGACAAATTCAAGGTAAGATTTCGACGTTTCAATGTGAACAAGGTATTATCGATGATGAAGCAGAATTATCAGAATAATACCGAATGATTGGCTAGAATAATGTATAGCTATGGGTTTAAACCATGGGTGGGCAACAGCCGGCCCCCGGGCCGGATCCGGCCCGCTGTACGATTTGATCCGGCCCGCGAGACATTTTGAAAAACCTAATTTTAAAAAAACATTGTGTGTATTAAGAAACCACGACGCAAGTGAAACTTTTATTGGATTGTAGGCGTCGGATTGTAGACGTTTAACTGAGAATTTTTTATCATATTGCAAAATAAAAACCTGTGTCGGCGATCATCAAAGAGTGAGGTGGCAAACATCAAAGCCTTCGATGTTTGCCGCCCCACTGGAAGCGCAACACAAGATTATTTCTTCTCAACTATTCTACACTAGACGATTCTAGATCATTCCTTCATTTTGCCTTTACGTCTTTGTATCATTGGAATTAATCCAAACATCGATGGATTCGTTTCCCAAGTTCAAGCTCAAGTGTCTCATTGATTTCGGTATCGCCATTTAACTTTCGTAGTTTGCAACAATTCCACATTTAACAATTTAATTATAATGTTATTATTCCATTTTGTTATT
Organism: Galerucella pusilla; assembly: GCA_910591695.1. Taxonomy (NCBI): domain Eukaryota; kingdom Metazoa; phylum Arthropoda; class Insecta; order Coleoptera; family Chrysomelidae; genus Galerucella; species Galerucella pusilla. The sequence continues at coordinate 71,809 of CAJUYI010000291.1, read as the reverse complement.
TTAATAAATTGATATTATAATAACATTGTCGTATTATTTCATGTCTGATATCTATCGCAAAAAATTATGAGCACTACAACACTACTTTAAAATGTACTACTCTTAAATGCGGCCCGCAAACGTATTTGCACACTAAAGTTTGGCCCACAACATGTCAAAGGTTGCCCATACCTGGTTTAAACCATCAAAATGTCAGATGTTGACAAGTGAAAAAAATAATCGAAGGTAATACCACGAGTGCTTCAAATATCATCGATAATTTTTCCTTTTCCACGAAAACTTGTTCATTTGGCAAAAATATAAAAACAAACCGATTGATAATAAAATGAAGAGTCCGTTAGGGCGAGGGATTTTATCTAAATTCGGTTTGTTTGAATTTTTGTGCCTCAAATAAACAAGTTTAAGTGATGAAAATAAAAAATTATGTGATAAAATTTGAAGAGCAAGTTGTATTTGGAAAGATTATTTTTTTCATCAATAATTGTGGAGTGGAATTTTGTATTAAATGTTTAATATTCTCTTGGGTGATGTCACTGAATCGGTTTGTGTTCATTTTTCAATAACCTTCGGAGCACTTTTAGTTGTCAATAATGACAAATTCAAAGTAAAATTCTGACGTTCAATTGTAAACAGGGTATTATCGATGAGGAAGCAGAACTAATACCGAATGAATGGCTAGAATAATTGCTATTGGTTAAAATCACCAAAATGTCAGATTTTGACAAGTGAAAAAAATAATCGTTGTGAATAACAATCCAAACATTAAGCGGAAAGAAGTGCTGGAGCCATGCGACGACTGTGGCTTATGAATGAACATCAACCCATGTGTGGTTGGTATGGAAATTTATAATCTTCTCTCACCCTATATGTATTACTGTGAGGAAACATTCCAAATCTGCTTAGACCCACCACCAAACGTCAAAATAGTTTGAAGCACTCACAATTTCATATGTTTGACTGATCTGACTAACACGATCCGAAACTGAAGGTATGAATTCGAAGGTAACAAGCTAAATTTATCATGAGAACTACCTCTCACACTTGTGTGATATATAATGAATAAATTAATGTCAACTATATCAAATGAACTTACGTTATGGTACCAACTATATGCCTCGGAAGGTGGATTTGCTGATGTCTTGCATAACAGCACGATCTCTTCTCCTTCCTTGACGGGAGATTCCAGTCCCGACATCAGTTCAACGAACACTCGAGGAGGATCTGAAAAATATCACCATAAATCGAAAGTTGTCTCTTACAAACAAACTGAGAAAAATTTATATTGTACTCTGCTGGTACGTTCTTCTTACATTGCTTATTTAACTTGGGACTGAATTGAGTCATTAAACAGAGTAGCAACTTATTCATGAGTAATCTCAATTTTATAATCATTTATGTCGACCTTATCAGACACTACGGCAAAGTAATTATAACGTGAACTTAACACGATCAGTTGATACTGACAAGAGTTCAATATAAAAATATGATTAAAGTAGTTGAAAAAAAAAGTTAGAAAATGTTAGTTCTTCGTTCCCTATTGACGAATTTATTTCATTTGTAACTTTATTTTTTGTTGACTTGCGCCCGAACAGCATGACTTTCGTTTTGGTTGCATTAATAGACAAGCAGTATTTTTTAGATGTATCCAATACATTTTGCAGATCTTCATTAATTCTAGACGATATTGTATCAGCTTCTGATTCTTTAAAATCAAGATACAACTGTGTGTCATCGGCGTAGAAATGTGAGTTCATGTATTTGAGATTCTTCTGAAATTGTGGAGTGTACATACAATACAACAAGGGACCTAGAATAGAACCTTGGGGTACACCCCGTGCTAGATGGCCTATTTTGGACGATAAAGGTCCCAGTACAACCTTCTGGGATCTATCTTTTAAGAAGGATTTCAAAAGTTTCACTGACGAGTTGTTGAAACCAATATATGAGCAAACAGATAAGAGCATGTCATGGTTTATTTTATCAAAGGCTTTTGAATAATCTAACAGTACCAATATACAAAGTTTATTGCAGTCTACGTAAGAGTAGATATCATCTAAGACTTTAAGTAATGCGGTGGTACAGCTATAGTTTGGGCGAAACCCTGACTGAAATGAGAAATTGACCGAGCACCAAGACAGTGCGAGATTTATAGATGTCATCAACACCATGGTGTATATACAATTTTCCCCACTACTAGTCAAATTCAAGACAAAAATTGGAAATAATTCACAAACGCACCTCAAGAAGCGTTCACTCCGTCGTCTGTATGACAAGTACACTGTCAGTTTTCGATACATTATGAACGTACTCGTTATGTAATTAGTCATTTTTGGTTGAGCGCGAATTTTAATCTGATGGCATTTTTATTCAAATAATTTAATCTTGATAGGTAATTTTAAGCAGCAAATATGTTAAAGACAATCTTCTGGGTATACAAAATTATGCTGCACAAGTTTTTGTTGAACTACTTTCCCTTGAATTTGGCCATTATTATTAACCACTAATAGAGAAATTCAACTTCTCAGTAACCTTGGAGGTCATTGTTTATAAGCAAATAATTCATTTTATAAGTATGAATAAAATACTATGCAGTTATTAATCAGGTTTTAGAAATTCACATTCTTGTGAAACTGCGTTACAACTGGTTGTGTCAGACAAAAAATTCTCGACAGACCTGGGGTTGGCATCAGTGCTGTTTTTATTAATCTTAAAAGAGCCTTTGAAACGATCGATCGAAATATTTTACTTTTAAAATTAAAGAGGTATGGACTTAGTGGAATAGTGTACAAATGGCTGGAAAATTACCTGACATACAGACTCCAGATTACAAGGGTTAATAGTATAGTCTCTAACCCAGAATTAAATAGCGTTGGAGTACCACAAGGCAGTGTACTGAGGCCACTACTGTTCATTTTGTATGTTAATGATTTGGAGAATGTTTTAAATAAGTGTAAAATCCATCATTTTGCTGACGATACATCAATATATTATCATGGCGATGACTTACATGAAGTAATTGATACTGTGAATAGTGAACTGCAGTTGCTTTCTAAAATGTTTAAAATGAATAAGCTAAAGATATATGAAACAAAGTCAAAATATATGTTTATTGGTAACTTAATGGTGCAAAGACCTTAAATTTTATCTATTAAAATGAATAATAATGTAATAGAGAATGTGAGTGAAATAAAATATTTAGGATTTATTTTAGATAGTGAACTCAAGTTTAATAATCATGTAAATTATATTTGTAGAAAAATTGGCAAAAAAGTTGGTTTCCTACGTCGAATATCATCTTACCTATCAATCATTTTCATTATTGTTGTTCTCTTATATACGAGGCTTGTTCAATTGAAACCCATCTTTGGTCCAGGAAAAATTTATTGACAAGTACAGTTACAAATAACTACCACTACAATTGAGGCACATATCCCACTGTTTCACCAACCGATGTATACCTTGCTTATAGAATTCTTGTGGCTGATGCTGGAAGAATTCTTTCACAGCGTTTTGTACTTCTGCATCCGACTGAAAACGGTTATCTTTTAACGCCTTTTTTAGTGGCCCAAAGATGTGAAAATCGCAAGGCGATAAATCGGGACTATAGGGTGGATGCTCTAATATCATCCATTTCTTTCGTTGCAGATTTTCTTTCACTACTTTGGCAACATGAGGCCGAGCATTATCACATTTGGACGGATTGTTAACAACAAACGCCATTTCAAAGTCACAATACTTAAAATCGCTGTCAAATATAAACGAAATAAACAGATCAGTGTGACGTTTGCATACACTACTAATGCTGGAAAACGTCAATTGAATGATTACAATTGTTTCCAAGGCTAACCTGACCAAAGATGGGTTTCAATAATTGAACAAGCTTATATATAGGATGTTCTAATTCAAGCTTCGATAGGCTGCAGCTTATTCAGAATAAGGCGATGAGGGTTATTTTAGGTTATAACAGATATATCAGTATCCAACTTATGTTAAATACTTTAAATCGTCTGAACGCCCAACAGTTTCTTTATGTTAAAACAATGACATGAATTTTTAAAATTATAAATAATTCATTACCTGAATATTTGAATTCTCGATTGGTACCAATTACTAATATACATCAAAACGATACTAGAGATGCAAGTTCCATTAGCTTCTATGATACTACTAGCAGAACGACTAATTCAATGAACAGTTTGTTCCAAAAAGGATTGGTTCAGTTCAATCATCTATTTCATTATTTCATTTTTTCATTTGGTTATTTCATATTATGTTTTTGTTGTTGTTGTTGTTGTTCTTCTTTATCTCTTTAGTATGTGCTTTTGTCTTATCTTATAATAGTACAGATGTTTGAAGGATGTAATTATTTGACTCTAATATTATTATGATTTGTGTATTATCTTTGATAAATGAATGATATATTATTATTATCACAGCTAGTAGTGGGAAAAAGTTTCCATTTGCGGCTCAACTCAATCCTTAACATGGTTATCCAGCCAGGATCCTCTACAAGTTGAACCAAAATCAAAAAATTGAAGTAGGTAGTAGTGAAGTTAAATTCGTTCTTTTATTCAAATAGGAGTTTTGAGGGATTCTTTTTTTAATACATTCCGATTGCTTCCCATCCTTTTGTCTTAAGCCATTGTCGGTTTTGAATAAAACTGCAGGAAAATTTTAATTAAACATTCATTACATCCGCTCCAGAGCTCCGTCACTGCGACAAAGTCCGCTACATTCATCTAATTTATTTAATGAACTCGTCATGCACGAAATCGGGACTAAAAGCCGTTATATCTCCTGCGTATATATGTATATACCTTCTGTAAATCCTTTTAGCCAAGGCGGCCATTTTGGGCCTAGCTCGAAGGACCAATCTTACATTTGTCACGCGGAAAGTCTCGCCAATGTTCGCTTGGGATTTTCCATTTATTTCTTTCTTTGGGCTTAAATTTTGTAGGGTTTTGTAATCGGTTGAACATGAGGTGACAATTAATGTGTCCTTACTAAAGGATAACTAAAAAGGCGTTAAGCTTTCGCAAGGATGGAAAATTTTGTAAAAGGTCATGAATGATGGAGGTCTCGGGTCTTTAATTCACCGATTGTCAAGGCATGGAACATTTACTTTAGATAATCTTTTGATTATGTCGTTTTTGTGGAATGGAAATGGTCAAGATTCATTAATAGAGACTTTGGGAGTGGAAAAGATACATATTTTTGAAAACCGGATGGAAAAATGTAGTGATTTCAGTGGGAAACTCCATGGGACATAATCCTTTTCCTACATATGCAATAAAGTTATTGCAACCATTTTGAATTCTCTTTTAGGTTGTTCTGTGGTTATTGGGATATTTTCTTGTTTCCACATTCCAATACGTATTTCCCAATGATTGATGTTTCACATTGTCTTTCTGTACCCTTAAATTGTTGAACAATAACCCCCCAACTTTGACAGTTTGCAATTCTGTTATTTTCCAGGGAATCTTGACCAATAATGTTCCAGATTGAAGCTTCTTTTATGCTCCATCACTCAAGCCTTCCATGATCCACTGAAACCACTGTTTTTTAAATTAATTTGTTGTATAATTGTGAATTATACCGTTTTCCGTCGACAATGTATTAACATATGCTATCAACGTTCTCAAAATTGGACAAAATCATACATTTATGACTCCCATTAAAACATGATTTACATTAATCAACGATTTCTCTGTAGGCAACCCAACGCATATCTTAGGCCTTGTACACATGAGGGCGTTAGACGCCGCGTTGAGCGCTCGTTTGTCAAACGGGCGTTAGCCAAATACATAGAAACAAATGGGATCGTACACATGCAAACGCGCGCTTCGAATCAACGTCGCCAAAACACGACGCTTGTAGTTTTCACTTTAACCGCTACGTTTGCAGCGCGCTTCGAGTTACTATACTGGGCATTAGAACGTACACATGTGCTCAGTCGAGCGCGCGCTTTCGCTCGGTTTTGACGTGAATTGTGTGATATTTACAGGGTAATATGTCATCAGTGACTAAAGATAATAGTTCATCAAATGAACTTATACTCGTACGGAAGTAGTTGAAAAACTTGTTGGCGTATTCCCTTAATTTTTGGTATAGCGTCACAAATGAACCCATGGTTAACCGGTCATCTATTAGGGGGTGAACCCACCATCGTCTTTGTCTTCTTTGCCGAGCCTTGTACCTATCTACGGTACAATAACCAAAAATAGGTAAACTCCTCTCTCTAACTCCATGTGTTCGCACTGAGTACGCTGGTCTTGCTGTCTTGCGCTGTCAGCCAACGTGCACTCGACTCGGCAACCAACGCCCTCATGTGTACGGTTTCACAACGCGCCAACGCGCGCTCATCGCGGCGTCTAACGCCCTCATGAGTACATAGCCTTAAACATTATATTTATATTGACAGTTACCTGTGGTATATAGGCAACCAAACATACATTTCAGTGACATTATCCGTTTTTGACAATGACAAATGAATATTTTCATTTTTCAAATATTGAGAAAGACGAATAGAACTTATACAGCCGACGGAAAATTATCTCGATTGTTGATGGCACTCATCAATACACTTGTTGGTTGAATAACTATAGCGAGCATATTTTACGGACTCTTCAATGATGTATCACAAGAAGAGAGCTATGATTTAAATTTTTGCAGTTGGAGTAGGGATGCACTGGATATTTTTTATATTGTCAAACGTCAAAACAAAGATTCCAATTGTTGGAAAAATAAATTGAATCGTCCAGAATAAAATATAACAAACAGAATTACGATGGTGAAAATTTTGCATTTCTATCTCGTACACGTGTTTTTTCTGTAGAAAAAGAACTGGAAACGATGAGAAACTGGAAAGATAACGTGGTAACACGAAACAGCAAAATTGAATTCTCGAACATCTTTTTAACCCCGACAAATTAATCAGTGTTTCTCAGATAATTTCTGACCCCACCTATAAAGTGATTACATACCATCTTGAAAGTTAAGAAGATACAAAAGTTTGGCAACGGAACGGTCTGAATACAAATCAGCGAATTTATGATGCTTGGTTTCCGAAATCTAGGTGACTCAGAACCGGTTCCAGCCATAAACGATCCTTGAATTACAAAATCGGTGAGAAACAGGAACTTAAAAAATTCCATATTTTTGTATTTCCAATAGATTTCTTCCCAAAAAGTTCAAATTTTATTTGTCATCTTATATAGGAAAACTCATTTGGAAGCAATAATAGCCACATTTGGACACATTTTCAGAAGTAGTCTTCTTTTGAACAACTGATTTGAATTGAATAATTTTCATTTGGAATCGTAGGACAATTCTTTTTTAGTAATATTATTACTAAAATTTTGATAGAGGATGGATGCATGAATGTGAAGATTTTCCAACCCGAAATAAATAGCACCAATTCAGAAATTATTACATGAATGAGAAACCAAATAGTAGTTTGTACAACTTGTGCGCTAAATTTGCGACACTCGCCTTTTACGGCTCGTACCACAAACTTCTGCGCTCGTGAGAAAAGTGATTTGCGTACAAGTTGTACACAATATTTTCTCTACAATCACATTCATTAATGAAAGAAATACAGTAATTTTTATGGTTATTTTATTTAAACCTTAGAACATAAAGTAGTAAGGAAGGATCCTTACGCCAAGGACAGTTAACCGGAATGGCTATCCAAAATGGCCGCCGCAGAACATATCAGAGCCGCCGTACCCAAATTCAATTAGGATAAAGCTATTTCTATAGAATGGAGTTAATATTTTCAATAACTTGATTGAAAATTTTTACGAGTGAATAGTTTATCAAAACATCATTTTAATGGCATTATAGACATTAAAGTTGGTAAAATGGGAGTAAAAAACAATCATAGGTACATTTAAATTTTTATTTACACTAGATTTAATTTTTTATTCACAATAACATCAAAATGATACGCCCATGTCATGTCATATCATGTCAAGTGAAAATTTAGGTTAGGAACAACTATGTGTATTTTTTGAAATAAAGACCAATATTCACATCTGTGGATTATAATTATTATAATAATATGTACTCACCGATGAAAAGTAATTTTCAAAGCGTCGTTTTTAGCAGTCTTTGAACGTCTACAAGCACTACAACTAACCATTGTCTTAAAAACTATATTTATATCACTGAGAGTATTATATAACGTAACTGAAAAACCAACTTAAACTTAGAAAATCCTATTATAAACTAAAACATCTGAGTTAGTAATAATCGGCAAAATATAACATAAAAACCAACTTTTAAACAGCGACCAAACAAACAATAAGTCATAAAATGGTTATCCAAAATGGCCGACTTTGTCTCTTTTATTTATTATGGGAGATGTAGCACACGCTCCTTCCTTACTACTTTATGTTCTAAGATTTAGACAGAAAGAACTTACAATATGAAAATAAATAGGAAAATCAGTTGAATGTATAATTAATTATAAAATTTTAACCTCAGGTAACAAATTCTCTGTTACAGTTCGAGCCTTTTCGATAATATCTGGACGAGTATTTTCATTGTCCGAATTGGAAAACTCGAAAAATAAATTATTTTGATCTTGGTTCAGAATTCCTTGAATAATGCCTAATGAGTTGATGTTTTTATAATTAATAAATTGGAATAAATGAAATAAATCGATTACTTACGTTTGGTTTAAATTTGAAATTTGTACACTAATAAGAAATTCACTATTAGGTTGAATTGTCAAAAAAAGTTGACAGGTCATAGGTAGCTGTGATTGTCATTTCGGTTCGGAAAAGGGCCATAGCGTGTAATTTTCGCATTATTTTTCCAACGGTTATCAAAAGAATTTAGAAAAGGCCTGCTTTGGGTATAAAAATTTGTGTAGAAAAGCGTCTTTTGCATATGGGTTGTAAAAAAATATTCATACAGCATAATATAGCTATATTTGGACACAAGTTATAGGTTCAGAGTGTTTCATGCATTTCGTTTATTCACAAATTCAACTCTGGCCGGTACTGGAAAGGGTCATCCGGAATTCTCTGCATGTAATGCAGGAAAAGGCCAGAGCTTTGTTACAGACATCTGCGTCAGGGCCGTAGTTGAAACTTTGGTGATTGGATAGTTCTGTACGAAACTTCTAGTTTAAGTTTTTCCAAAAAATTATCAGTAATCCAGTCAAGGAGGTAAATTGTGCGCAAATTAATTCAAAAATAATGGTAGCCATTTGAAGTAAAATGAATCTTGTTGAGGAGAGTGTGTCAAATTTGATAATACAAGTTTGGAAGTGTGGGCCTAGGAAGGGAGTGTGGGCACCACCTAGTGGGGACAAAAAAATTCCAAAATAATGCTTAAGGTGCTCAAGGAAACCCAAGGAAAACTAAATTATGTATTCACTCAGATCCTTAGTCGAGTACCACAATTTTGAAACACGGAATACAGGGTAAATGAATAATAATGATTTACAGTGATAGTAAATACATAGGAAAGCAATGTGCTCTTGTTATTGAGCGGCAAAAATTATAAAAAATGGCAGTTATTGCTAACAATGTTGCGAGTCACTTTGTTGTAGCAGCATTTTGCTGTGAAAATATTGGCCTATTATGAGCCTTTGATAAGCGAAGTCATCATTTCTTATACACTCTGTATCCAGCGAATGTTATAAAAATTGATATTTCATTGCAAATCTACCAATGAAACATTTGTAAAAAGATGTTTGGACACACTGTACATTATCCTATCAAACACTTTACAAATAGAAGAATCACTTGTGCTTTCTGACACTTTTTAAACTTTCAAAATAGAAGAGATTTTCATCAAGTTCTTCTTTTTATTGAATAGCAAACAAATATTTCACAACAACTAACTAGAAATCTACTTCTCTGCTCTATTTTTTTTTATCTCCCTCTAGTAAAACATTTTAAATGGAAAAGTTACTTCAATTTTTGTTTGCATTTTTCTGTTTAAACTTTCGTAAAGTTTTTGTTTTACAGTTTTTAATACGTGAAAGATCCTTGCTGTATTAACTAAGACATTAAATGTCTGACGTTCCAGAAATTTTCTTGATGAATATTTCCGCAGTAACGCTTCGAAGAAAGCATATTTGTTCTTTTATTTCCGCCTTAATTTTATTGCGAGGAGAGGTGTTTTTTAGATTTAATTCTTAGGTTATTAGAAAATTAGAAAATATCTGGTGAATTTTTGAAAGCTGTTGAAATATGTCGCTACGAGGAACATTTCTAGGTAATTGACTATGAAAGCATTACTACAAAAACATTATTCATTCTCACACATTGGCGGAACAACGTAGCCACGGGCCTGGGTGCGAAATTTTTCCCGCATTATGATACGGAGTGTAGATAACAATATTGATTTGGGTATTAAATTTGGTTACAAAAAAAGTGATTCAAACTAATTATTTATTCTCCTGAACATAGAAAAAGATATATGCAAGTACAAATCAACAACAATATGTAATGAATTTCATACACTTTTTAGTCACAAGAATGAAACAAAATCAAAAATATATTTTTGCAATAAAGTTGATGGAAATAAAATAGCACAATATTGTGAATAATTCAACAACAAACATTAAATGAGAAACTATGAAATATTTACTCATTAACCTGTGAAATTTCTGTCGTAACTCGATTCTGGCTCGGTGGTGCAACGGTTTACCAACAGAGTGAATATAGCTTTTGGGATTTCTACTCGAATAATGAAATTTTAAATGAAAAAATAATAGAAACTGCATTATTTTGACTTTTTTACCAATAGTAGAAGCCTCTGGAACAAAAAAGAAGTAATTATCGGAAGCTTTGCCTTCTTAGCATTCGCTTCCTCAAATTCCCTGCGTTTTGAGCTTCAGATATGATATGAAGATGAATATGTGCTCCTAGGAGCCTCTCCACTGCGAGCTTTGCAGATGTATTGCGTCTGCTCTCCTGTTATTCTAGAGCTCCTTGTCCAAGCCCATGCTTGTTACTAAACTTAAAATGGCAAACCTCAAGTCCTCCATATACTGGAAGAACCAGGTTTATATTTATTATCAGTTTAGCTACTATTAATAATTGTAGTTGCATACCGGTAGCTCAACCACTGTTCCCACAACATAATGTCAATTATAAATGAAAAACGTGTCATATTAATAGCACCTTTTTTTTGTGTTTAGTTATATTTACTTGTTCATTACGCTATCATAGAATGAACTACAACTATCAATTGATACCCTTGACATCGAATAAATGGAAACAAGCAATTTACTTCGATAATCGACCTACGTTTAAATGTAATTGTTTACGTGACATCAATTTTGTAATTGGATGGCTTTTTTTATCAAACTGTGTACCTTTATAGTCATTGATTGTTGTGGAGCACTTAGAATGGAAGTTCGGCGCTTGAGGAATGTTGTAACCAGTCGAATGTATTCAAAATTATCTCCTTAATTAGAATTGTACTCCTGAAGCAATAGATATACTCTCCACAAAAATATTTTCCCAACTATTTGTTATTTCAGTTATTCAGAAGACTTGTTGAATGATGAATGGTTTATAAACCTTATTTCTCTCATCCACCCAACGGCTAAACTCAGACGCACCACAGCGACGCGTCACGACAACTTCATAATAATTGCGGTTGTTAGTGGAAGGAGGTCGTGGTTATATTGAAAATGCAATAGAATTAGTGCAGTACTCAGACGAACGACTTCTTGTAGTTGATCTCAGCGACGGTCGCTACCTGTGGGCGGTATCACCCACAAAATCGTCGTTGTTGGTGGTTCAATGCAAAACACATGGACAACAGACCGCCTTCGCAATGCGACAACTGACCAAAACTCGTTTCTTCATAGTGAAACTGATGAACACCAACGAACACTATTGACGTTAATTGAAGTCATCTTCAACGATAGATGACGACAAAAAACACAAACTAGTCGCGTCGCTGTGGTCCGTCTGAGTTTAGCCTAATTATTTCCACTCTTGTACAAGTTTTCCAGTAAAACCACCGCTTAGACTCAAAATATTCATCGTATTTGGTGTATGTATTGATTCTGTTGTTGAACCAGTCGTAGAGTCTGCGTAATGTAACAGCCTCGACAGGTGGCAACTCACGTCATAAACCGCTAGGCTTGACTTGGGGTTCTGTTTTCCTAGTCTCTTTTCAATCACGAAGCAATTTTTTTGTCATGTATCACTTGTATTAGAGTATAACAGTCTCTTGAATTCCAAGTGAAACGAGACCTACCAGTTTTCCTGCCAAATCGAGTGCCAAATAAACGTCACATAATTGAAAGTTGACATTTGAAGTATTCATTTCTTTGGCATAGACCAATTATGTTCACAAATGGAATCAATGGTCGCGTTCATCACAACGTAGCGCTACTGAAGCGATCATCAATTTCCTGCTGACCGCGTGTTTTGTTAACTGATCAGATTGAGCGATGTGGTATCAGTCGCCATTTTTTCAATCAGAATTGAAATACGCTACACGCTACCGATTGATGATGCATTATCTGTCATTTATGACATATGTTTGAAACCTATTATAAACATATTTATTTGGAGATATTTTAGTTTGTATTTTAGTAAAAATGAGTGAACAGCTGGAGGTGACTTAATATTTCATTAATAAATTGTATAGTTTGTGAGGAAATTCAACTTCTCATAGCATGCTCCAAAGTGGGGAGTTCAATTTATTGTAATTAAATCCCATTTCTTAATACCTATTTTATAATTGTCGCTTATATCAAATAAAATTGAATTGTTGTATTTATTGGCATTTGACATATTTTGTCGATGGTTTTTTTAGCACGTTTAGCAGAATTATGAACTGATGGATCACTCTAAAAATCGCTACCTGATCAGCTTTGTTGTCAAAATATCACGATTTATGGTCATAATATTGACGAGTTTATGAAGTTATAAAAGAAATTATACTAAAAACTACTGTTCACAGTAAAAAGTTTTAGTGGAAATGACTCAATTGCAACTCCAAATACATTGTTTTTGCTCTGATTAATGCTTTTAGGGAGATTCGCACCGATTATCCTAAAAAGTCATACTTGGCTAAGTGACACTTATAATTTAAGTAGAACTTCGTTCGCGCCGTATCTCTCTTAGCTGAGTTTTGATAAGTATTTTCTTCCGAGTCATTTCAGTAGTTTAAATATAAGCGGAAAAAAACGATCTCGTGGAATAAATTTCACAACACGTGAAGAGACATTATCATTAGATATTATTAGCAAGTATAAAAATGTCATAGAAAATAAACAATTTCAATTTCTCCAAGAAAATTGAGAGCACAATTCAATCAAATCCAAACTGTCATAAATCAACTTCAAAATTAGTATCTCAAGGTTAAGTGGAACTTTAAGCCGATGATATTCCGAGCTCAGTTTAAGTATCCTTAACGTCGCGTTAAGTATGCCTTTAAATACGGTGCGAACGACTAAGTGACACTTAGTGGATTTGAGTGACACTTAACGTTAAGTGTAACCTGTTCGAATGGCCCTTATAGTAGGTATATTAACTATTAAGAACGGTAAGGGTTGTTTATCGGCCCACAGCAATGTTTGGAGGCTGAGCGTAGCGAAGCCTTCAATTTTGCTGGAGACCGGTATTATCATCAACGTTCGAGATGCTTATACCATTTTTTGCGCGATCGTATTAAATTTCGAATAAAATGATTCAAATTTCTTCGAAATGGGCGAAATGTCGAAAGTGACATTTATATTTCTCACTTTGAAATATAATTTTCATTTTGGTGGAATTGTTTTTATGCTATTTATTTCTTTTTATATTGTTCTGCTCGGATCTGTTCATTAGAAAAATATAAATAAATTTTTTTCCTTTTGTGTAATGAATGGAGTAATATAATATTTAGAACCACTTAAATGTATGTAGGGCTAGGATGTCGTAGTTTATTCACTTACCGACGTCTGAACGGTAAGTAAATCACTCACCGACGTGTTAGACCAAGAAACCAGTAAACAAAACCTACCGCCCTGACAACCGATGCTGTAAATAAACAAAAAAGATCGATCGCGCAAAAAAAACATATTTTCAACAATAACACACGACAGAATTGTTGTCCTATGACAACTCTCATGTGTAGCTAACTTCTCTTCTAGGGTACCTATGTACGTCACAGCATAAATCGAGAGCTTCCTATAACATTCCTTATAACCGTAACTTCAATCATAAACAAGCACATTTTATACGGAATTTCATTTTTGCATCGGCTGCTAGGCAAGTTGCTATGCAACAAATGCGAAATGAAATATTTCGCTATTTGAATTAGTTGAATTCTCAAATCTACACAAAAACCTTGTGAAAATAATAACATTAATAATTATTGATCCTCCATTATAATTTTATCCACCAACTAACTATCAACATCAAGAAAACATGATATATTTGTTAAGTTTAACACCTCATTATCAATATGCTTGGGTTATTACTACTGAAAATAAACTTCTGTTGAAAAAATGAACACAAGTGATAAATTTTCCCTTGTATCATTTTCTCGAAGTGTGTGATAGTAAAGCGTGTGAACATTTGGATCCTTTTATAAATAAACAATGAGTTATGGTGAGTAATTACGTTCTAAAGGAATATTCTAATATTTACAATCTCAAAACATTAAAGACCAAATAAACACTATAAAAATAATTCTATTCGTTTCATGTAGTCAAAACTATATAGAAAGCGAATATAATAGTTTCGCACATTGGCAATTGTAAACATAGCAGCATGTATAGAGAAGTCTGGTTTACTTCAAATCTTTAACTACTCATCCAAGTATCAAGACATTTGAAAATAAATATTCTATACGCCAACATCTTTATGTAAAGTGATACAAATATTTTACTGGACATTAAGTTCTTTATATAATTATAAGGTTCCTATGATCTGTAACACAGCGAGATTATTTCCTTCCGAATTTGACTTTTCAAATTGTGCTGTGAATTCACAACGACTACGGCTTGTCAAATTATGACGCCCAGCGACAAATTGGTGAAATGTCAGCAGATTGTTTTTGTCAAAGTTTTAGTAAATAACGAGTAATTTCATAGTTGTTTTCTACAAATACATATTTATAGGATTCTATTTCTGTGTACCTATTGAAAGTAGCAATGAAATTTACATATTCCTTCCATTCTGATAGAAAGCCCATTAGCGGCGAATTTGGAGTAATGAAATATTATCAGTTTATTCCTTTCAAAGTTTTTGCAATGTATGCATGTATTAAACGTGAACGATATGTTGTCATAGAAAAAGTATAGTACCTATGCAATTCGCAACGAAATGGCCATTCTGCTCTCGTATGAATTGCAGCACTTGCCTATGGCTCGTGCTGCAAATTTCATACTCGAGCAAAATGAGCATCATTTTGTGCTTATTGCATAATATACTATTTTTAAATTCGTGGAGAATTGGAAGAAAATTGTTCAATCCTACTGCATATTCAAGAAAGATTCATATTCATTCCATTTACGTTATTATGATTAAGATGTTTTAATGAATATTAATTCTATATAGATAGATCATGACCATCCAACTTTTTATAGTGAAAAATGTTTAAATAATTCATACGTCATTCGATCCCCGTTAGACTATCACGTATAAGAAATTGTAAGTGTAGAACTTAAGGACTCACAAGCAACATGTATTTGTCTCCGATCCTCGGCATATCCCCCGGGAAATCTAGGATTGTCTGCTCGACACACCAGATCCTTGCTGTCATCTTCTACTGCCACATTAAGCGACAAAATGCTTCCAGTGAAACTTTCCGTCTCTTCTTCCTTCAAAAAAATAATAATGCAATTATCCAATTGTTATCATTTCATTTTTCTTTCATTTAGGAGTTTGAAAAATTGAAAGAGGAAAGTCTGTGATTTCCGGAGTTGGAAATGTTTTGAGATTTTTCAAAATAATTGGTTGATTTGACAACTATTTTTTTAAATTTAGTTTGAAATTATTTTGTTCCACAGAGTTATTATATTTTGACGAGAGTTGTCGATAATGTACTTCTTTAATAGTCCGAGAGCTGGCACCAATTTTTGGGTAGGTATTTCAGGCAAGCTGAAAACTTGTCAGATACCTCTCCTATTATATCCCAACTCGGGATTGTAGACCTGGCTGGTAAGTAGCGGGGCTAAATCAACCCCTACATTTTTAAGAATATTATTTTTTTCCCCAAAAATATATTTGAGGCACTACGCAATTTATATATGCTGCAGTGTAATACTTAATGAATACGAAAAAAAAAATAAGCCAGATAATTCAATCGGGGTCTTAACATTTCCAGACGCGTGCAAAAATATTTTGCAAAAAATTATAAAAAATGTTTTTGAGGCAACTTGAAATTTTAATGGAGTATTATTTATAACTAAAAAATAAGATTGCCAAAAAGACAGATCATTTCGGTGGGGCTTTCTATCTGCCAGGTGATCAAACAAATAATGAATAGGTACGAGCCTGTAGTGCTATAGACAAGCTGTAGTGTGAGAAAACATTTTTTATAATTTTTTGCAAAATATTTTTGCACTAGTCTGGCAATGTTAAAACCCCGATTAAATTATCTGGCTTTTTTTTCGTATTCATTAAGAATTACACTGCAACATATATAAATTGCGTAGTGCCTCAAATATATTTTTGGGGAGGAAAAAATAATATTCTTAAAAATGTAGGGGTTGACTTAGCCCCGCTACCCATCAGCCAGGTCTACAATCCCGAGTTAGGATATAATAGGAGAGGTATCTGACAAGTTTTCAGCTTTCCTCAAATACACCTACCCAAAAATTGATGCCAGCTCTCCTACTATAATAATTATTTTCATTGACATTATAGTCACAGAGGTTACTTTTTTTGTAAACTGGTGAAAATGAGAAGGTAATTTTCCTATCGATCTACTTAAACTGAATTCACAATTATTTTGGTTGAAAAAATATTATTTTTCGGGAAAAAGTAAATAAAGAAAGTGATCTGGAGAAAAACTTTTTAAAAAAATGTTACCAATTAGGCAGCATAACTGAAACAAATATCCTAAACAAATATCATATTTCCATAAATTTTTGCGTGTATTTGAAAAAGTAAACCCTCACGAGAAAGCTTACAGGTTGGAATGCATATTGGGATGATTTTTTTTTTGAATAAACAGCACATTCAAAACCTTTCCAATTATTTATGCTGGTCGTACCCCTTCTGGTGAATCTGCTTATTTTGCATTAATAGGTGCTTCATCATGTCCGAAAGAACTTCGATCCAATGCACATAATACCAAATTTTCTACGCCATCCAAAACAGTGGCGGTTCCTTCAATATTTCACTTCAATAAATAATTTATAATATAAAAAATTGTTGGCTGGAGAAGATAGCTCGGAATATTTGATATTTTCATGGAAACATCCACTTTGTCAAATTATTTATCTTCGACTTATATCTGTAAAATACTTCATATACGCCCACAAGATAAAGAATCGACGCATTTTTTGTGAGATGAAATATTTATCACCTCACGCAGCCTTTCAATTGATGAAATTGCGAGAAAATGTAGAAAATAATTTGAGAAATGTCATTGCAAAGGAAGCGGAGCGTTTTCACCCAATTGTCCAGGGCATTTCACTAGGACCATGGAACATATTTACTGTCACACGAGCAGCTTGTTGCTTACTGACGCATGCGTTTTTTATTATATACAGAAACGGATCATAGCTGTTCAATGAAATAGCCCACCAACCAGGGACGTATATAAGGGGGGGTTTTGGGGGTTCAAACCCTCCCCATAGAAAATATAGGTACAATAATTTTTTATCAGCATACTGCCGCATTATGAGTATTCATCGAGATGTGGCAATAGAAATAGATTCTTCAAGAATTGTGAATAATTTAGCTGGAGAGGTTAAATTTAATTTTGTGAGATTGATTTTCTGTTTTAATAAAAGCTTCAATTTTCAATCATCTATCACTTTGAAAATAGGTGCTGCCAAATTAATATACAGGTAACATCTCGGCTGGTATGGGAATGCGGCGAATAACTTAGAAGACTGGCGACTCGGAACAGTGTAACACTGGAGTGGGTCCCAGGTCACAAAGGAAACGCAGGCAATGAAATAGGTGACAAACTTGCAAGAGCGGGATCGTCAACACTGATGAATGGACCCGAACCATCTGTGGGCATCCCCAGATGCTTCACTAGGTCATGGTTAAAAGGGTGGGTGAAAGAACAATCCATAAAACCCTGGAAGAATACGCCCAGGCAAACACATGGGAAGAAATTTATGGAAGAACCATCAGAAAAAGTAGCGAAAGAACTGCTCTTAATGAGCAGGAACCAACTACGCACCATAACGGGGCTTCTTACGGGAGACTTTCCCACAAAGGAGCACCCGAGGGAGCACCTGAACAAAATAGGGCTGTATAACGGAGAACTCACATGCAGGAGATGCAAAAAGGGCACTGAAACAGCTCTGCACATATTATGCAACTGTGAGACGCTGGACCACAGGTGGCAAAAACTAAATGGAAGACCCCAAATGACTCCTGAAGACTTCTACAACCAACCAGTGAAGAACCTGTATGAGTGAAAACAGAGAACGGATTGGCTGAATGGGCTGTAGTCAGATAAAAAAAATATATACATGGTTATAACCATTTCAGCAGAAGGGGGCGAAACGAAAAAAAAAAGACTTTCTGATGTAGCCAAGTCAAACTAATAATTAAAAAAAAAACTTAACATTATTTCTTGAACTTGAAAAATTGCTCTAGGTCGTGGCACTCGATTTTTTTTTGCCTTAGGCGGCGCCTTCAATAGAGCTTTCCCCTTCTAAACCTATCAGATGTAAAAAACCAAAACCCTCCCCATGTACAAGCTATAGCTACGTGACTGCCACCAACAAAACATTCCTAATAATATACTTCAATAAATATAAAGTATTCAGCTGGATAGCTGGATTCAGAACCACTGTAAGCAACCTGCCCGTTCTCCTTCCTATATTTTTTTCATTTCAAACCTGTAAAATACAATTTTAAACCGATATTGGTCATTTTAACTGAACTGACAGATATTATATTTCTGCAACTATAAATAGAAATACAATAAATATGGATAAAGCAAATGAAAGTACACTACAACATAGATGTCAAAGATAATAGCATCTATTGATAGCACAATTATCATTTAAAGGTATATATAACTGTGATTAAGTAAAAAACACTACAGCATCTTATTGACAAATTAAAAGCTGCAACTTAAGAAGTAATTCCCAATTCCTATGTTGATAGAAAAGAATAGAAATAATAGAAATAATAGAAATGGAAAAAAGTATAGAAAAGACATTTAGGCTATTTCGTGAGATATTTTTGATGAGGAATGTTTTCTAAACTCAATTTCATTCAAATTTTTCAACCTTCAATAGTATTCAACACGTATTCAAGGACGAGAGCGAAGCCAAGGAAAAAAGTTAGTTGTTAAATAAAATCCAAAACGATTACTCATAATTAACCAAACATTGTAAGGTTTGTTCAAATACCTCATTAAAACCGCCACTGACTTGTAAAGCGCAAAACAAGGATAATAGTTAGAGTGCTGATATTGCACCTAAAATTAGCTGGAAACTCGGCTAGTGTAATACGTTGTAACTCACTTACAGTAACAACAGCGTTCCTAATGGCCCTTCCATCAAGTAGCCATGTTAGTTTGGCAGGTGGATAAGAACCGGAAGTTTCGCATCTTATGTTTTGCGACCTGCTGATGGACAGCAAATCGTTAGGGCTCACTATCTTTACTTTATTGGGTTTTACTGAAATAGAAAAAAAAAACGGATGATTAAAAAGCTACGATTCGGAGTATGTTCAGTGTAAATAACGTACAAGTGAATTTTATGTCAACGTAATGATTAAATAGGGAAGTTCTTTTTGTTTCGATCAAATTGCATTTAAATTTTCCTTAAAACATTTGATTAATATGTTTTTACACACAATAATCATGGCTTTTACCCTCAACTGGGTGAATATAGGTACATATATCAAAAAATTAACTTTTGATGAAAAAGTACCACTATAGTTCATTTACGATGAGTTCACAATAACAAAACATGACAGACGTTTTACATCGTTGCCACGTTGTAATTTTTTTCCATTAGTTGGCATAAAATTATGTTAATAAGTTGTTTATTGCACAAGATTACATTCAACTTAAGAATAAGAGCAAAAATTATGAAATTTCCAGTAAATATCCAGTAAATGTCCAGTAAATAACAAACTATAAAATGCGAATGAAATGATAACGACAGACCGACACAAGAAATTCTGATAAAATTGTCTGGCAGCTCCGGACACGGCTGCCAACTTTTGGACCGTAACTTTCCCCGTTATATGGATATTTAGATTTTGTTTAGTGGCTGCAATTGTTACTACAAATTTCAAAATTGCAAACTTATCGTAAATATATACTTCTTCATATTGCTAGCATTTTTATTCTAGAAGTTGTTAAGCATTGTTGGAAATTATTATATCGACAATTTAATTCATGTATAAAAATCTCATAAGCCGCGTGATTTTGTCATCATGACAGCGGAAAAAGTTTGCCCTAACTTTTCCAGCGACAAAAACGGAACGCAACTTTTGAAAGCATGAAAACCAGCTTTAGGTTTGTTCCAACTAAGCGAAATAATGCGTACCTGAACGTCACGATCATGCGCACAACAAAATTTCTGTTCCAACAAGTTCCGACAATTCCACGGACTGATGCGTTCCAACAAAAACTGGACACGTTCATGAACGTGTCGGCGAACAATCATTTTCATCAGAGATCAGGATGTAGAACCGTTCGTCCAAACTGTCAGTTGATGTCTTAGGGTGAGTTGTATCAAACAGTATCAAACACCTAAACTCGGTTCAATGATGACTGATGTGTAGACTGATGTAATTGTTGATAATAAATACATCAATGAGCCACAGTCTAAACACCAGTTATCATTAAACCGAGTTAAAGTGTTTGATACAACTCGCCCTAAAGGTTAGGTAATGGTAAATAAACATAAATCATACATACATGAAACGAAAATTTCTGGGGTTGTAATAAAGTTCCTGAAAGTGGTAACAGCTTAAAAATGAATCGTATAATCGTTCCAACAATGCATGGGGTATGATGTTCATGGATCAATTCTCGTCCACGAACTCCTAATTTTTTCAGAGGCAGTTTTTTTCGTTAAGTTGTCGGGCAACAAAATTCTCATTGATACATGTCAAGTTTACTCTCGTTTAATTATAAGTGAAATGTTATTGTCACTTGACATCGATAAAAAAGGTGCATCCTTTTTTATCGCGATAAAAACTCCTCTTCCTCAATATCTAGTAAGCGGACGTCACTTTTATTGTTGTTGTTGTTCATCCATATACTCTGTCGTTAATTTATCTTGCCAAAAAACACTCGAGCTTTTCTTTATCAGATAAATTTCTCTTCAACTCAAAGTTTTGCCAATCACTAA
>CAJUYI010000291.1:24152-45328 GCA_910591695.1 Galerucella pusilla | reverse complement strand
TATAATATACATGTATAATAATTAGCGAATCAAGTTCAATAACTTTTAATTCTCTCACACAATCTCATTAGCAATTATAATCCAGTTTCATGTGCGTGTTGATTATAATAAACAAAGTTTATTATGTTCATAACCCTCATTAGATATGGTCGTTTACACGTCGTAATAAAAATCTAGCGGAGTACATTATTCTTTGGAGCGGTGAAATTCATTTGTTATAAATATACAGCGGCCTTTATATTTAACTTGAAGGATAATCGACAAGTTTTGTGTCTAAGATACGGTATAGTTCACGAGAGAAGTTTTTGAAAGAGAAGAGAAGAGAAGAGATGTTTCAACGAAACTTGGATAGATTCTAAGGGTGGTATGTAAATTATATGACAAAGTAATAATGGAATTGCGAGGGAAAGAGGAGAAGAACGTCAAAATTTGTGGAAAGTTCTATCACAAGCAAAAATATTGAATTCTAGTTTCGCGAAGATACATTTTGACAAAAAAAGTAGGTATTTGAAAAAAATTGAAATTGTAATCCAAATGACCAAGCAGCATTTGACAGCTGACGTATGGCAACTGTCGTTTCACTCCATCGCGTAGTACTACTGTTCTACCCTTGGTTTTTCTGATGATTTGTTTACATATATTATATACAGTGCTATTCAAAGGTCCCCTCTCCTCCTACTATCTTTTGGACTGCTACACTTACAATAAAATTTGGAGGGTGAAAATAAAGTGTTGTAAACTTCTCTACGAATGGTAACAGGTGACGTAATAGTAATAAATGAAGTCACAGTGCCACTCTGGCCAATATGGCAAGTGATATCTCGTTTGAAAGGCATTGACATTTGCTTCATAGCCATATTAATTTTGTTTGGGCTTAAACTAATTTTGACGGATAAATTGAATAAATACCAAAATTATTATTCCACATTCAAATATTGAAGATGTTTCAGTCCGCCTCTGGTTAATTGTCAAATAAATTGACGTTTTTGATTTAATAGTATTTGTTGCTTTGCAAAGTTTTTCTAAATAGCTTGAATATTTAATTTTATTATTGTTTAACGAGACGTTGAAGAGTTTACATAGGCAAAATGGTACGTACTCAAGCCGACAAAGTAGAAGCTATATTAATAATTGGTGTATTTTCTCCATAAAGCGGAACGTTTATTTAATGGGGGATACCCAGATCGCCTATCTCGAAAACTCTAAGGAAGTTCACAAGTTTTAAGCAACAGGTAGTGTTCAAGATGCCAAACGATCTGGTCGACCAACATTTAGTAATGATAAGAAAAATGATATAGTTGATAAAATGGTAGTAAACCCTACTTCCTCTTCTATCTGTGAAGTAAGTAAAAGTAAAGTGCAGAGAGTGTTGGATTAAAATAAATTTCATCCATACAAGTTAAAAACGGTGCACCATCTTTCCGATGATGACCCCGACAGAAGACTCGAATTCTGTGAATGTATGACAAATAAATTAGTCAAAACCCACATTACACAAAAACAATTTGTTTTAGTGACGGAAGTATTTTTTGCCTAAATGGAAATGGGAATACACAAAATCAAAGGTATTGGAGTGACACAAATCCTCACACCTTTCGTGAACAACATACCCAATTTCCAAAAAAAGTCAATGTTTGGGCGGGTATTTTGGGAAACCACATAGTTGGTCCTGTCTTCCTGAATTCCAATTGAGGCGGTGAAGTGTATCTGGAGATGGCACAAAATGCAATTGAGCCGTTAATTCTTAAAATTCTTGAAGATAATCCAGATGAATTCGGCCAACTGGAATTAACATTTCGGCAAGATGGTGCTCCTGCACATTATTATGGTTCAGTAACACGTTACCTGAATGAAGAATATCGAGATAGATGGATTGGCCGGCGAGGTCCTATAGAATGGCTACCTCGGTCACCATATCTGACACCATTAGATTCTTTTCTATGGGGGTACTTGAAATCCAAGGTTTATACTAAGGCACCAGATAGCATTGGCGTTTTGGAAGAGTGAATTATTGAATAATGCAATGCAATTTCATCTGACACATTCGAACGAGTACGACAAGAGTTTACTAATAGGATGTATTAATGTCAGGAAGTAGACGCACATTTCGAACACTTACTATTAGAATCCATTGTTAATATTTGATTAATTATATTGAAAAAAATAATTTCAATAATTTTGGTATTTATTTAATTCATCCGTCAAAATTAGTTTAAACCCAAACAAAACTAATATGGCTATATAGCCAATGTCAATGCCTTTCAAACGAGATATCACTTGCCAGGAGGTCCTCCTCATCGTAATTTCCTCAAACAGTCGTCAACTCAATATTAGAATGATATTTTAAGGACACAGGCGGAGTATATACCCCATTACTGAGTCTTGTTTCGCTTTATATTTAATAAAGTCCGGTTGGGGTCAAACCCTACGAATAATTAGTAGCCTACATTCGAAGAGTAACGACCCTGCTTATTGCATAAATAAACCATTGAAACCAGCAGATATAGTAACCCATATCATAACTCGTTATAGCCCATATAAATTGCGCATTCCGTGCGAATAGTTCGAATTTAGTTTCGTAGAAATAGGCATTGTTTAATTAAAATGGCCATTCAATTATTCCTATTAGTATTTCAGATAAATTTATAAATAGTAATTGGTTATTAGCATTAAGTACAAAACGATGCATATTATATATTCGGAATGATTTAATGAGCATTTTAATTACAATTACGTTGAATAAAAATTATATTTCTGCATGAATACCGAATATATTCATTAATTTGAATTGTATAATGTAGCTTTGAATGAATTGTATTTGCAGTATTTCTTTTTTGATTTCAGATGATTATGTTTGATTTGATTGACATTCCTGATCTCCAGCATCGATCTCTGGTAAGTTGAAAAATAATCATCAGTCAATATCGAGTGAATTTTTTTCGAATTCACGTTCCTTATCAGTTGAGTTCGCAGATAACTGCTAGATTTTCCCAAATTGAAAATTTCAATGGAAATAACCCCTTCAGGCATCATGTTTCCAAATAAGAACTGGTTAATTTTTTGGATTAATTTGTGGCTCCATAGAGCAGAGTCCACACTATGCCGCGGTAGGCCGGGCGGGTTGACCCAGGTGGGCTAAGCCGGGCGGGTACGTTCGGGCCGGCACGACGTCCACATCGAAGACGAAGCCGACCGGGTTATTTCTTCCTACATTATTTAGGTTCAACACCAAGACTGGTGACTTCGTTGAAGAGTACTTTTTAGAAGTTTTTTCAAAGTGTCCTCAGTGTTTTCAAAATGATTACTGACTATGACGTCGCTATGAACAATAAAAAACCCTACTTAAGCAAAGTGAGTCAAAAATGAAATAATTCGTCTAGTTCGGTCGGAGGTATAATTGTAACTGAAGCCGCTCGGTGCTGCTCGGCACGTCCCCACTCTAAATTTTTGTTCGACTTGGCTCGGCTTCCTTTGATCTGTACTTACCTTACGCGGGTTGGGATCGGCACGGCCCGGGGCGGCATTTTCTAACCCGGCAAAGCCGCCCGGGGCGTCTACATCAACGTGGCTTAGGCCTCCCGGCCTACCCCGGCAAAGTGTGGACCCTGCTTATTAATTGACTCCGTACGACTAGCAAAATCCTCACTGTCGTCAGAACCTGCATCAGTTCCTGTCATGAGTAGTTGGATTATGGATCTAATTTTAGGCCAAGAGCCGGGTATTGTTTGTGAAAAATGTACGGGAACAGGTAATTTCTTTTTTGAATGTGTTCAGGGTTGTCCCTTGAATGTAAATTTAAGTTGGCGTCATGAGGAGGACTTCACTTCAGCCGCCATCTTGTACAACACGTTTTAAGAAATATCTTGCGAACCGCGTATCGTACGACAAAATGGTTGCAATCATTGTTGTAGACAATAATATTTCCCATCTTTTTTGTTCGAAACTTTTTTTTGTATAACGCTAAGGTTTTTAATTATAGCGCTCCAAACTTTTTTCAATATGGTTTTTGCTAAATATTTGAATAATGGTCAATGATAAATTGAAAATGTTGGTAACTAAATTGTAGAGCATAAAATTTCCTATAAATTTAATCTAAGACTTTTTTCCGTTGCATTCATAGCTTAGGAGCTGCAGCCTGGTAAAACTTGCACCTCGTACATTATCAGTGGCAATATTGCTCGTTGTATACGAAAACCATTTCATAACGCATAAAATGGCATGAAATGTTCAAAAAAATTTCAATTCAGCTGTGTACCGAATCAATTGAAATTATAAATAATGTGGAGAACAACTAATAATTCATCAATATTTATTGTTGCTTAAGAGATTGTCAATGTAGAAAAAAACAATAGTGCATCACGCTACATTGTAAGAATTGTTATTGTTATTCTTGATATCATTATTATTATCAATTAACGTTATGTTTGTATTGTGCTATTTTATATTGTACAGTTTTATTTTATATTGTATATTATATTGTAATATTAAAAATTATTCCATTTTTAATAGAAGAATATGAAGGTTGTTATTCAATTTGAATTCTCAATTTCTTTTAATTTAACGTGAATCTGAGTTTTCCGAAAATTCGCTAACTCGTTTCAATTGTTGCAAACGTATTCGAAAAATATATACAATTTCCTCCATATCCAGCCACATATAGTTACTGCGCATGCTTGCAGCCCTGTGACCGGTACGTTTAACGCTAGCGCCTGATGAATGTACAGCATTATAATCTCGTTATAATCCCATTTACAGCGTAATAGCTCCTAAGCTATAAATAATACAGGAAAAATTTCCTTTTGGAATTTATGAAAAATTTCATGCTCTACAATCCAGTTATCACCATTTTCAATTTATTATTGACAATTAACTAAATATTCAGCAAAAACTATATTGAAAAAAGTTTGGAGCGCTATAATTGGAGACCTATGCGTTATAAAAAAAAGTTTCGAGTAGAAAAGATGGCAAATATCATTATCTACAATAATGATTTCCACAATTTTTGTCGTACGATGCGCGGTTCGCGAGATATTTCTCAAAATGTGTTTTTCAAGATGGCGGCTGGAGTGAAGCCCCTCCCATGACGCCAACTTGGATTTACATTCAGGGGACACCCCTGAACACATTAAAAACTATATACTTGTTCCCGTACATTTTTTTCAGACCCTACTTTTTTGGCTGGGACTCTTGTACTATTTTTCAAATTAGACCAGGTACTTTCAAAGCAACTACCACTTCAAAGTGTCATGTCATCACGTCCCTTCGCAAAAAAATTCCCAACACAACAGCTCAGATAGGAGCAGCCAATGGAAATTTTGGGTTGGTGCGACAAAATCCACAAGAAAAGTCTTTTTTCCACGGTGCGAGTTGACGCTGCAGTTCGAAAAAGTTGTATGCAATTTGGCGTTTTTTTTCCTGGTGGATTTTGTCGCACCAACCCAAAATTTCTATTGGATGCTCCGCTCTGACATTGCTGTCACTGTCAATCAAGTAGGCAACACTTTACGTTTTCCCCATGCCTGGACAGGTTGCAGCAACAAACTATCGATATACTGATTGTACTTTTTCTCGCAACGTGGACAATGAACTGGAAGTTACCAAGTTGCAGCGACTTTTCGCTCGAAAATAGAGTTCTAATTCATGTGACCGACGCGTCCAACGTAAAAAAAGGCCAAGCTGCTTCCAACTTTTTCGAATTGTAGCGTCAACTCGCTCCATGGAAAATGGACTTTAGACGAAGCCTTTATTTTAACTACCTATGACATTTGACATATTCGCTTTACAGCCGGTTTCACGCAAATTATATGACGTCAACTTCTCTCTCTTCAACGAGTACCTTTCGTCTTGGTACAATTATTTTGTTCGTGACTGAATATAAGGCTATCAAAAATTACCTTGGACCATGTATTACTGAGACGGACATTATTAATGTTCTCAGGAAACATTTATTTATGTATCCAATTTACCTGTTAATAATTGAAAAAAAATTTCACTGGCTAATGTTCAATCTCACCTGTTTTTTGTATATTATCAAAAAAACGCAGCAAATTTTCGATTATAGATATAGTTTCCTTTGTCAGTAATAATAATATGAATAGTAATATAAAAATTCTAACCTACTAAAGTCAAATTGACTTGGAAGTTCCTTGTTGGGGAATTAACAAAGTCGACACGACACCTGAAAACTCCTTGGTCGTGAATGTTCACATTTTGTATTCTCAACCTGGCTTTTGACGGTTCTCCTTCGGTTACAAAATAACTGCGTGATCCCAGATCATCGCTCATGGCTAAATGAGACGCCTTGTCCAATGGACCATCCCGAGCATCCAAACTGTAACAAAAATTATCAATAAATGAAACAAAAGTCATAACAAAATTCCTATACCATAATATGCTCATTTCTCCTCTAAAATTTCTCCTGCTAGTACGTCTCTGTCAATGTCAGTCCAGAAATAAAAGTGGTTAGCTCAGCAATTCACCATCCAGGTTCTGGAACTCTGTGATTTATGTGTATCTAGTTCGGCTAAATATTCTGGATCTTCCAGAAGTTGCTTCCCTTTACGTGTCTGGTTGGCTGATCGATATGCAATTTTTAAAATAAATGTTCTAAAGCATTTCCTCCGATCGTTGGCATGGTTTCAAATAAAACACATAAATAAATTTTTTTATGAATACCGCAACTTTGTCTTATTGCTAGTAATGATATGGAGAACAGTGTCTCTGTTTAATATTTTCAGAGGATTCCAAATATTAGTATGAAATAAACTCAAATGATATGTACCAACCGTATTGCTTTTATTACATTGACCATTTAATTTATGCATGGAAAATCAAGTATGACACAATGTGAATCTTTGACAGGCGAAAGTAACCTGCCACTTTCACAGCGATATCTGCATTCCAAACAATCGAACTCTAGAGAGAATATTTTAGAAGAAAAGCGACAATATTTTCACCCACCTCCTACTAGACGACTGACTGATAAATTGTTTGTCAAACAATCAATACTAGACTCCGTTTCACCCAAGAAGAAGCCACGTGAAGTCTGCCAACTGTCTTGCGCAGAAACCAGAATCGGTCTCGTTTATCTATGTCGTCACGACCGTTCCATGTCATTGGTGTTACCAAAGATATTTCTTGCCAATAACCATTTCATTAGGTTGTGTTTGAACCAATCATTCACTGAGTATTCGGGGCACATAATTTGGAATGAAAATGAAAAAAAAATGACCTAGCTGCTTTAATAGAAAACTACATTGTTTCAACCATATTTATCGTCGGTTAATGGGTGAAAGCACGAAACCACGGATGTAACTCCAACTGTATTATTAGTACCTAGAAGTTTCAACTTATTTGGGGTAATTATTTGTAGTTTTAACATGTTCCAAATACCTGACGTTTCAACAGCAGTTGGCATAACTTGAGTGCCTCTGCATTGAAGTTTTTATGTATTAAATGTAATTTCAGTGGTTGTTTCATAAAAAATACTTTAAGGTAGTTTCCATGTTAGCTTACGTTACCACAATGCTGCTTGGGAACGAACAATAATCCGGTTGCGTGATGTGTGGGCAACAAAAATGTTGACAAAGGGTAGTTGGGAAAACTAACAGCTTGATATTATTTCATAATTGGTGGTATGGTTGAAATAATACCCTTCTTGGTGTGCGTCATCTATTGTTAATATCTTTCTAACACATTACGTAGGAAGAAATGGAAAAAAAGGCAGGTCTGTGATTAATCCTAATCAAAATATCACAATAATGAACCGTTTAAATGTACTACAAACGTTAACCCTAATCTTTGACTTACAAAAATTTGATTGGTTGATGTTTAGATCACGCTCAAGCACAACCCATCAATCGAGAGTTTAAATTACTATGAAGCCGTTACTTTCGTAGCGGCAATAAGTCTTACGTCTTTTTCTACTGTCATACTGACAAGTCTTTACAGGTCTGTACTTTGTTGTTTACGGTCAATTTATTATTATTTATGAAAAGTGAATATTAATGTTATTGTTTCATTTATATGAATAATACAAAAATATGCATGAATACACGGAAAAACATCAGTATTTTGAAAGTTCTCAAGTATTTTCTGTTAGGAAAAGAAGCTGGTAATTATTAATTTCACAGCCTTATCGAATTTGGCTAAATACAATCTTGATGATCTTATTTATCAAATTTAAGGTTAGCTATATGTCAAAATAGCAAATAAAATAAACAACATGCCGAAAACCCGGATATACGCCGCAATCGATGACGCACACCAAGAAGGGTATTATTTTAACTTTACAATGTTTTATATGAGAGTTATCACTAATTTTCTTCTTTCTTGATGGATAAAAATTCGTTAAAATTCAAGAAAATAGGAATTCATTCAATCGGAAAATTGGCGAAATCAATTGTTATAAATCACTATTCGCATTTTTGACCCGTTGTGAAGAAAGTATTGATTGGTTGGAGCCACAAGGTGGGAATTCGATTTTTAGCAGTTATTTCCATGAACTAAATATGACCATTTTTAATTCGCTATTCAGCTTCATTGTCCCTGAATTTCCTCTTTCAACCGAAGATATTTCAAATAAATTTCTTTGACGTACTTGTAGCTGAATTGAATTTGTAGTGATTATCCAAAAATTGTATTAAAAACCTGGATCTCATTACCCAAAAAAAAGTTACAGGCTGAAGAAACCTTTTTTCGCATTACGTTAATCCTAAACTGTGAACTATTGTCAAATACCGAGTATTTAACTTCGATACTTGACAGCTGTCAACTAGCTGTGAATTCAAAGATGGAAAATTGTGAAAGGTGAATATTCTCCTATTCTATGTCGCTTGGTTGGAGGAAGGAAAATCTCATTTCCAGCTTGAAGTTTGTATCTAGACTGCGCTTGGAGAGCCAATACTGGTATTCACCTATCTGCGAATGGTGGAGGATGCATATTTAGGGAGGGACCTATCTGTCGATTGTACATGGAAGTGTAGGAAACACCCTCTCACATTATCTTACAATGTGAAGCATTGTCTAATTGGAGACTCCTAGGACAAAAGTATTCAAGGGAAGATTTTTTCAAGAGGGACCTAGTGAAAAGGCTGTTGTGCCTGATAAGGCTACTGGCCTCTCCACCTTAACGGTCCAACCAAGAGCACAATGGTATTAAAGCCTCTGACTGTTGATGTCGAACTTATCAACCAATAGTGGAGAAAGTATGTTACAATGGGATTGATTGAACTTCTCTCTCCTTAGACCATTCTGTTGCTGCTGTAATGGGATGTTACCATCTGATCAGCCCATTGTTTTCATGAGAGCTTAAACTGTAGAATGGGAAAATTGAGATTAATTGCTAGTTGATCACAGTACGTGTTGTATTGCAACCATTTTAATCATTTTTCGACTGTTCATTTGATTTCTTGGTACATTCGGAATATGCAGACTTGTTCTAGTCTGCTTTGTGCAGTAAGGAAGTAGTTACCTGTAAAGTGGAATTCCGAGATTGTCCTTGAACCAAAAAAGAAGCGTCACATTATCATTGGGAAGTGCAGGTGTTATATCGCATGGCAATTCTGCGTCTCTACCAGGAATACCCCATACTAGACGAGCAGGTACTGGAAAAGAAAAATTTAAAATTAATTTCATGTAATGTAAACTATTTTTGGTTTATTCTACAAAAAATGTGGAATTAACAATTTGTTGATTTTATTTAATAATTATAAGAAGATTTCACGTGATAACGGTCGAAACTATGAATTTCCAATGTCATTGCTAAAAATAATCCCTAGTATGAAAAATCACTCATAACATGCTCAAACTCATAAATTATTGCGTGAATATATTCGAACGGTACAGTTTGAATCAGTTATACGGTGAAACTTCAATTTGCTAGTTCCATTCTAATCGAGTTCTCCATTTTTTTCATTCGGGCAATCATGACATTTTAAAAACTATTGCTTTTCGGGCCACAAAGTAGTATCAATATAAAAAACGGAAAGTTTGGACTTCATGATTTCATTCAAATGGCTTCACGTGCAGCTTTATATCCAATTAACTATTGAAAAACATAATCAAACAAATACTAACTGAATATGGCGCAGCCAGTTAGTTAACATCCAAAGCCATTTGCTTCTGCTAGTGGCTTTTATATTTTCGAGGGTTATAACCAAAAAATATATACAGAGCATTTCAATGAAAACTAACCACTCCACATAATGTTGAAGGCGTCACTTTCATAAAATATAATATATAAAGAGACACGATTTTAAATCATTGGATGGCTGTAGTAATAGTTAAGATATGCTAGAATCGGCAGGAATAGTCTTGTTCTTGGGTTTGTACTATTAATCGAATTGTTCTCAGCTGATTGCGTAAATCGTGGATTTGTTTTTTGTTGTCTTCTTCATTCATCATTTCAATGTATAAATAAATTTGCACTCCTGATATCATGTCATCAAGCTAGTTTAATATGACAGTTACTTATTAATGATCTCGCATGAGTTTATGTTGTTCATTACTATTCTCTACACTCTAGTTTAGAATCTAATAATATTAATAATGTAACCTTGAAATTTCACTTGTGTCGGTCGGTAATTGTAGTATTGGACTGATTTATCATTAATGGCCATGGTACGATTGCGCACGGCTAGTGTAAACCCCGAAGTAGGAGTGGGCAATCGAGGCTAAGCCTATGGAAAGAAGCGCTTACTGCGCTACCATTGCTGCAGGCAGCCAATGATGCAATTGAACCCAGGATTGTGTTTAATGAACCCTACAAAATACAAGTAAAACAGAATACAGAGTGTAATGCTGCAAATACAATACGCATATATACAGATGGCTCAAAAATGAAAGAAGGCTCAGGAAGTGGAGTTTACTCCAGAGCACTGAGCCTAAGGATTAAGTAGGGAGTGAGAAACAATACCAGAGTGGTTCAAACAGAGCTGGCTGTTATCTCAATTTCCGCAAAAGAACTAACCAGAAAAGGAATTTCTGGCAAAAACATAACAATCTGCCCTATGAGCATTGAACAGACAACGGGTTATATCGGGGCTAGTTTTAGAGTGCCACCAAGATTCAGCTAACGCCTCGGCAGATAACAATATTATCCTGAGGTGGGTTAAAGGCACGACAAGAGTGAAGGTAATCGCATTGTCGATTCTTTAGCCAGGAAAGCGGCTGGACTAGGAATTTCAGGACCCAGTGACAGCTACGGCCTAACTACTTCGACTAGCCAAACGGTACACCCATGCTCAATGTCTTAAGAGATTGGATGGAATCAAAGGATGCAGTCTTGCTAGGATCACCCTGGGCGACCCTGGGAAGCTGGCGTCGAGAAGAAATATTTGGCGATGACCAGGAAAAACCTACGTTTAGCAGTAGGATTTCTGACTGGCCACTGTCAACTTAGGAAACTCCTCCATACTATGGGGCAAGTGGACACACCTCTATGCAGGATGTGTGAACAGGAAGACGAAACTGTCAGGCATGTTTTATGCGAGTGCCCGGAGTTATCGTCGATCAGAGAGTGTGTGTTCGGTGAGTCTTAGCCCACACCCGCCGATATAAAGAAGATGTCTCCTAGTGACCTGTTCACCTTTCTGGGAAGGACAGGATGGACGATAACCTAGGAGGACAACTCCTCCGGAGGATGTACAATGGGTTACATGTGGCCTAAGTGCTGTGATCCTACACTCACCCTCCGCACTTTACAGATACAGACTTATCACAAAGATATTACAATTCATCCCATAAAGTCAATAACTAACTTATTTCACGATAGAAATATAACATACAAAAAAAGGTTGCCAAGTGCGGGCGAAAACTTGAAAATGATGCTACTCTTTGAATCAACTTTACCGTACATAGACAAACAAGAAGCAACATCTCTATTTTATTTCGCCTAAATTCGCACACTATGGAGTAATAATTCATGTTTCACTAACAAGTAATGAAACCTTCCAGTTTTCAGCCCTGATTTCTAAGAGTGCTTGTTTTTCTTCTAATTATAACTCCATCATTGCACCCACTGCATATCCCATCCCTTTATTCCGCAGCTGATAATAAGTTTTTAGTGCTGCCACGGATTACAATTACATACTACTTGAATAATTTATGGCCGTAGAACTGAAAGTTCCAAATTTATCGCCTCCAGAATGGAGGAGATATTATTACTGTGAAATTTTAGGGGTACGTATAATACTTTGAAAATACTCAAATGAACTCTGGTATTTTTAGTCTGTGTTTTAAAGCATTGATGTTCATCTCTATGAAGTTTTAAGTTGAAACTCTGGTTATTTAATGTTTTTGTGTAATAAAAATTATCCGATTTTGAAATTAAGCCGAGTAGAAAGTCGGAAGTTTCATTTGAATGTCCAATAAAAAATGAAGTGATTTATTCAGCTGAGATTCAGAATGGAGTTATACAATATCTGATAAACGAGGCTCCTAAAGGGCATCAAGTATTAAGATCGTAAAAAAATTGAAAGTATAATGGAAAGTGATATTTATATTGAAAATATTCATATTCAAACAGTTCACATTTGCGTTATTTTCAAGCTACATTGTCTCTGGCAAAGATTAATAATTTTTAACATTTAACGAACCCAAGTTTTGGCAACAGTGTATATCTTTTTTTATTCGGGAAACATAAAAATACAATACATCAAATTGTTTACAATGGAACAGATGAGAGTTGAATTGCGGGAAAACATTCTTGGCACATTGTTACAAAATTTTTTTAATAAAATCACATTTTATCCATGTTACTCATACAATGATATTTCAAATTCCGCTTAATGCTGCCAAGATCGAAAATTCCTAGGTTCAAAACACTTGTTGCTTTGATATTTTAAGTGGTTGAATTCAATTTTCAATTTAATTCAATTTATTCAATTTGGTTTTGTTAAGTACATTACATTTTATTTTATAAAAATGCGAAATTTTGAGTATCCCATGGAAGAAAACTACACTAGGCTAGGAAGCCTGTGCTGTAGCTTAAAAACACGGCACACTCATTACATATTTTGGTGAGTACTATATAATATTTTATTTTAGGCAATTACAAATACAAATTGCAGTAATTAAAATGTCCTTTTTTACTTTCAGTTGATAATGGAGCTGAAAGAGTGTTGGAAGATTCCAATATTATATGTAATATATATGTATTTTAAGATCAAAAGTATGGTATCACATTATAATATGTTTGTATAGTAAGATGATGAAAAACGCTTTATCATGAATTAAATTTTCCTGGATTGGAAAGTATAAAATGTTTCACTTCCTTCTTAAATGTATGATATTTTTTCATTTCTTTCAGATGTTTTGGCAGGATGTTATAAATTTTTGGACCTTGGAAAGTGAAAGAATGCTGAGTTGTGGTTTTGTGGAAAAAACTAATTCTAACATTTAAGTTCGTGGAAGAGCGAGTTTGACTTTGTACTGAGCTTACATCTAATTTTTCTTCATAAAACATTCTTTTTAAACAATTAAAAATATATATTGAATGGATGTTGAATATTTTAGTTTCTCTATACAAGAAATCAGTCTATTTCTTTGATAAATAATTTTAATTAGTAAATTTTGTGCCACTTGCAATGTATTCAGTATTGTTTTAAAGGCTGCTCCCCATGCTGGTATGCAATATGAAATGACAGATTCTGCAAGAGAGGTATACAATATCAATAAATTTTTTTTAGATAATATATCACGCAGTTCGTGAAATTTATAAATCAAAGTACGTAAACGCTTAGCAACATAGCTAATATGCTCAGTCCAGTAAGTGTTGATCAAGTAAGATGCCGAGATATTTTATTGACTTTGTTTTTTCAATCAGATGACAGTTACAAACTTGGCTATTACAATTTGCTTTATGTAATTCAATGATGAAATCATTTGGTTAATCGTGTTTGGTTGTAGAAAAAGTTATAAATTTAGTTTTGCTGATATTCAAAGACAACCTATTATTATTCAACCACATATACACTTTCTTTAATTCAGTCTCAGCAATACATTTAGTTTCTTTCCACGTAGGACCCGTAAAAATACCCGCAGTGTCGTCTGCGTAACATGTTAAATGACCTTTGAAATTATTTATCTTAGTTATGCTGTGCCTTGTGGTACTCCAGCTGAAACTTCAGACTCATAACCTATT
Organism: Galerucella pusilla; assembly: GCA_910591695.1. NCBI lineage: Eukaryota > Metazoa > Arthropoda > Insecta > Coleoptera > Chrysomelidae > Galerucella > Galerucella pusilla. The sequence continues at coordinate 31,185 of CAJUYI010000291.1, read as the reverse complement.
ATTCCTGAATTTTTTATATTCAGCTTCTAGTTCCGGTGTGTTTCTTTTTAATAATTTTTGCTTCAAACCATCTCTTCTGTTTATCGAGTTTATTAGACCTGCTCTGCAGTTGTAATTAATATTAACCTTGTAATCTTCCAAGAGAAAGCTGAAGAAAAAGCTAACCAAATGATACTGAACATTCATCTTCAATTCCAATTCTTCTTCCCCTGTTAAAAAAGACCCAACGTTTCTACCTGCCCTTTCAGCAGATTTCTTAAGGGCTCAGAATGTGAAGTTTACTCGAGAGCACTAAGCCCAAGGATTCATTGGGGAATGGGGAACAATACCAGCGTAGTTCAAATAGAGCTGGCTGGTCTCTCAATTGCCACAGAAGAACTAACTAGAAAAGGAATTTCTGGCGAAAACATTACAATCTGCACTGATAGTAGACAAGCCCTATTAGCTTTGAACAGACAACGTGTTATATCGACGCTAGTACTAGAATGCAACCAAGATTTAGCTAGCACCTCGGCAGATAACAATATTATCCTGAGGTGGGTAAGAGGACACGATAGGTGATCTCATTCAGCCGATTCTTCAGCCAGGGAAGCGGCTGGACTGAAAATTTCAGTACTCAGGTACACCTACGGCTTAACGACTTCGACAACTGCAGAACTAGCCAAACGTTACATCCATGCTCAATCCCTTGAGAGATGGGATGGAATCAAAGGATGCAGTCTTGCCAGGATCACCGTGGGCGACAATGGGAAGCTGGCGCCGGAGAAATATTTGACGATGACCAGGAAAAACATATGTTTAGCAGTAGGATTTCTGACTGGCGTGTGTTCAGTGAGTCTTGGCCTGCACCTGCCAATATAAAGGAGATGTCTCCTAGTGACCTATCCACCTTCCTAAGAAAGACAGGATGGACGATGACCTGGGAGGACAACTCCTCGGGAGGATGTATAATGGGTCACACTGGGGTCACACTCACCCTCCCTACTCTTCAGATACAGATACAGATCTCTTCAATCTCTCCAGTGATAGTTTCACAAAAACTAAAAAATGTGACACATTTTCAAAAACCTATTGCCAAATAGTGACTATGCCAATCAGGAACTAGTAGAATCCTCCCTATCTTGCATAAAATAGGTACATTTTCACTTGGTCCACGATTGAAATCCTAATAATTGGAAAAAATCTCTTTCTAGTATATTAAGATCAAAATTGTTTGGAGTACTGAGTTAATTGGTAGCCCAAAATCAAAGAACATTTGTGACACTTTATTTTTTTGCTGATAGATATCATTAGAAACACGTCACCATACTCCGTTGTTGAACTTTTCCCAATTTTAAAACATGTCAAACTATTAATATAAGTTGAACTGGATACAAAATAATAACACTGGAATGGCAATAACTTGAGATCGCGCAACGTAGGTGAGTCAAAATTAAAAATATAAACCAATAAAAATAAAAACGGTGACCCCCGCAAACATTTTCGGTGCTGGTCGTGTGCCAATTTTGGCATTGTGCCCGTCTTTAGGGGCTTTAACCAGGACACGACACAAACGAAAACGTGTGGGTGAATAGCGTGAACGTGGCCTCGGACCCTTTTTACTTTATTACATACGAACGGGAGCGAATGTAGAAATTGCCATAAACGTAACAAGGATTAAGAGTAAGGTTTAATACTGATCGGAGCGAAATGGTGCTTTTTCCCCCATTGCTTTGAGTATACAGTGAATAATGGAAGTTAAGATAGTAAATCTAAGTATATATCACACATATCGTCATTTACGTTACTTGAAAAAATCTAAAGACACGTATGGGGAACAATTGAGCAATTGGCTTAATACAACGTTTTCTCGTGCATCTAATAGTCTCCTGCACAACAGTTTCTCAAGAAAAAAACTCAAAAAAGCGTGGTCTTAAGAATTCTCTGCCCTTGGGCTGCTTGCTAAACAATACTTTCCGCCCTATATTTGGCTTCTCGGTTAGGTAGACTTTTCTGCAAACGATATGTAATTTTATTCACAACGATATATGCAATGTTGTCATGACTATCGTCATTGAAGGTTAGAAAGTGCCATAACACACACATCTACTTCCCGCCCCCACTCCCGCCCTCATCACTTCCCGGAGGGGTACAATCCATCAATTCTTTATCGTAGGACATTTTTCTTGATTTATTATTCGCATACTTAATATCCATCCGACTTTATCTAACATTTATTTACGTTGGTGACAGTTGTCAAATGTTATATTCAAGGTGTGTTCAAAACGAAACAAAGATTTATCAATTTTTATCAGGATATGATGATTGTAAATGGACTTATACACAAACCTTGGTAGGAAGTTTCATTCCTCTCACGAGATAATAGCTACTACTACTAACTAATCTCTCGACAGTAACGAAACTCCCATTCCCACCTCGGTGTGTGATATACTGTTATATTACTGGAAACAAAATAACAGTTGAGTCTTTTTTGTCAATCCATAAATGGAAGACTTGATGATCCACTAATATATGACACAGAATAACTTCGTGATTCGAGAGAGCCTAGAAAAGGGGTACCTCTAATCAAGCGTGGTGTCGTCAGCAGCCCGCTAGGAATAGGCGATGCTATGATGTGGGCAGCTGACGTCAAACCAGTCAGGTAGCGTTCTGTACCAAGTTTTGAATACACTACTGATTGCTATGCTAGAGACAATTGTCATGAATTCAAAAACTAAATTTGCAGACATATTATCAGGATATCGGAAAAACACAGATATACTCAATCTCTCGAGATCATGGGACCTGTGTTATTGAAAGAAGTAAATGAAAAGTCAATGACAATTTTGGGTGTAGTCTTTCTAGCCTAACAATGTATCCTGGCGTATGTACTAATTTTCTTTTGCTATTCCAATCCCTTGGAGCTATGAATAAAATGTCAAATTATCAAAGCATATACAGAGCACGTTCTAAACTGCAGTCTTAATAGCTGATATACAGTGCGTCTATAATTTTTTAATGATATTTTCTCTCCAACCGAATATTTCCATACTGGAATAATTCACCCAGCAATGTGGTCTGAGCACCGTCTGTTGATGCTTCTAAAAACCAGTTAGACAAATTTGTTCAGCATTCTTTATTCTTAATTTTATACATGTATCTTTATTTTTGGTTTTCAGTCATTTTCGTTTTCTTTCCATTTTTCAATTTTATAATGAGCTATCGCCTATTTATAGCTTGTGCTACCGATAGCGATAATTTTTACTTGAATTTTTCTTGTTTTGTGTTTGTTTTTTATCTCATGTTTGTTATAAGAGCTTCATAGAACTCCGGTTCTCAGCTCATAATTTATTGTAATATAGTATATTATTAAACGAGCAATTTATGATAGCCATTATTCACGCTGGGTGACGTTTGCGTCCCGAGCCGCAGGCGAGGGGCGCAAGTCACCCGAGTGAATATTGGCCATAAATTGCGAGTAGAATACTATACTTTGTCCACGACACTTGATTTCTTTATTAAATGAAAGTCAACTAACCCCCAGTTCATGAAGTTATAATATTATGTAAACATATAGGTAGTTATCTTTCGATTTTTCTGGCAGCAGTCCTATAGTCGTTTATTTCGCCGTTTTTTTTCATTTCAGTTGGTGTACAAGAACGTTCATTTCCACTATCCGAATTCAATGAATTCATCGTTACAGTAATATAGCAAGTTCGTAACAATTTGGTATTACTAACGTCAAAATTAAATAATTTGACATATATAGAGATGGGCGATACCGTGTAAAGTATCAATACAACGTACCGATATAGATATATTGTTTTGAAATACTTAATACTAGAAAATGTCGTTATTAAAAGTATCAATACTAAAGATTTCGATATTTTATCGATACGATATATTTCAGAAACAAATTCCCTGAACAAAATACACAGATTTAAAAGTTTATTTCATATTGTACCCCCATCTCTAGTCGTGAATTATGAACCATAATACACTCCAGTGTATTATGAACCATAATTCACTCTAGTAGATATATGGGTACCATATACCTTTATATACCTTTTGTTAGGAGGTGAAATATCGACTTATTATTAGGTGGTCGTGGACAAATAATAATAATATACTATCGATTGGAAGAATCAAACTTTCCTTAGCCAGCTATTTTTTCGATTAGAAAGTTTCTTAAGTGTTGACAAAATATATATATATATATATATTGTAACTGTCTTAATTCTGAGATGTTAAACACTTCGTTACTTCCACAATCCTTCATATAAATGCACTTTAAGTACGCCTATGGCTGAAAAGATGAAAGGTGATTCCTTCTAAATATATGCGTGGAGTAATTTTAGTTTTCTCTTCGGAGGAAACCGTGAAATGTTGTTTATAACGCCGCTGAATTCCTATCACTGTTTTCTATAGAAACGGAAAATGTTACGGTGCTATAATTTGTATTCTATCACAACAAAAAATATCGATAAATATAAAAAGCAGCGTGGTACAGTTTTCAATTAAATATACAGCAATCTGGTGGACCGTAGGATGAACCACAGCGCTTTTATAGCGCAAAATTTTTATCTCGAAAAACAGTTGCAGCATTATTATAATTACAAGTCAACGTTCCGTTTCCTTGGGGGATGTCATCAACATTTCCTTGAGCGTAGTTGAAAGTTGGAATTGATTCACACCTACATACATTTCATCATTTTTTAACGTTACTTTACAGAAAAATCAGAGTTTAAGGTATGTACACAGTGTCCCACGATTTTGTACTAAAAACTAGGTAATGGAGGGGTTCAAAATAATAATAGTAGTTCGTACTCTGGTTCTCTTAGGTAAGAAATTGGATGAAGAATTGAATTTGTAATTTTTCTACGGCCAATTGGTATTAAATTGAAATGCAACCTTTTATAAACACCATAAATTACTAGACATGGAGAAAATGCCACAGACGGCTCAAAAACAATGAAAGGAACTGGGATAAGAGTGTATGGGCCAGGAACCGAGCACTCTGAAAGCTTGGTATCTTCCAAGTAGAAGTTAACGCCATAAGAAAGTGTGCCCAGTTCAATATTGACATGGAATAATGAAGGCAAAGGCTACCAGGGCTCACTGGTAAAGGATGGAATAAAAAAGCAAATGGAGTAGCAAAAAAGGGACTCAAACACCCTTTTGGAGGCTGGAATCCTTCTGCAGTATCAGCTTCAATGTAATATTGGATGAAATAACCGAAGCTGGAAAAAGTGAAGACCTGACCATCGGAAAGATTCAGTAGAGCTTGAGAGTTTTAACGGAAATCCCAACGTGAAATTGGCACCTGAAAAAGCTCGAAATAGTGGAGGCAAAAGATTGTACATTATGTGACATGGAAGAAGAAACCTCCATTTCTATACTTGCAATTTAGAGTCCTAGGGCACAATCCCTGGTGATTATCGGATAGAAGAGCAAGATTAACCTTAGTTGAGGCCTGCAAATATCCCAAAATTCTTCCGGGAAATAAGCTACTATTCTTTGAGACATTCCTTGAGAACTTAATAAAAGTAAGGGGGTACAATGAAGTTTTCGGGTCCCAGTGAATGTCACCCCAATATACATACATACATACACCTTAAATGCAAATTTGCTGGCATAACTACCAGATCTGCACTACCCTTTTAAACTTTCGAATGTTTTTTGGTTGTAGTTTTGGATGGCCCAGTAATAAGTTCCACTTTGTTCATATTTATAAAACGATTATAAACAAGCTCAGGGCTACTTGTATAATATGTAGTCACCATTAGGTCCAATGAATTCTAGAGATTGATTATATCTACGGACAGTTTTATATATTTTGTATATTTTGTATTTGGTGTTGTTATCTTGTAACTTTTTTTTTGCAATTAAACGTTATTATTATTATTTATCTTGAGGATCGATTTCACGTGACATTTGACAAAAAGCTGCTATTTTTTTCATCATGACATGGGAATTTATGTGTTTACATAAAATGAGATGTCGCTTATACAGATGGCCCTTACTTTGGCCAAGTTAATGTGTGGTTTTAATTTTATACTCTCAAGAATCCTCATCCTTCATTGAAACAAGTGAAAACTACGAATTCCTAGCAGTCCCTGTATCATTAGATGGATTCAAATGCTGTTGAGTCATTCGGACTATATCCGCCTCACTACGCGTTTTAAAAAACATTTGTGTGTGTGTGTGTGTGTGTGTGTGTGATTCTATTCTATTATTATACGCAGTATAATTTTAGCCTTTCGATAAAGTTGTTTCAATCAGTTTCCTATTCCGGAAAGTATTTGGAGATCTTCTCGTACACTTCACTTTCCACTATCCACTATAGTAATTTAACCCACCAAAAACATTACCGCTAATTATTACCAGGCCTAGTAAACAATATTTAAACACAAATTGTTCTGTAAAATTATGTATATTTAGATATAATAATTTTTGGTCAGAAAAAACCTTTGATCGTGTCACTGGTAATCGTTTTTGTTGTGTATGAATTTATAGATATTTTAAAATTGTTATATATTTGAAGTGGACATGTATGAAATACAGATAAATGCAATGTCAATATACATTTTTTTCAAAGTGTACGAATTATTTCAATAGAGAGGATTATTAAAAAGTGAATTTTATTGAATATGTATGTTTTTATTGGAATAAATACATAGTTTTATATTGCTTTTATCCAAAATGGAATATGGAAAATCGGTTAAATTTTCAATTATACATTAACTGTTCACTTTGTTAACTGCCATTTTCATACTGCTTGTCATTGCAAGTAACAAAACCGTGAAGATCCACGAACACAAATTATTCAAGCTAGAATTAAAACCCAGAGCCAGTGATAAAAAGTAGCTAAATCAAATATGGAAGAATTTGAATGAAATCTTCGCTTAACTCTGAGGATTCACCCTCGGGGTGGAGGTGGAGCACAGTACATATCTTTCATGGAAAATATCCAGAAACAGCATAAATCTGATGGATGTATGAGATTAATGCCCAATTTCACCAACCATTTCCTAAAGTTAGTTAATACCTAAAT
>CAJUYI010000291.1:0-14152 GCA_910591695.1 Galerucella pusilla | reverse complement strand
TAAACTCAACCTACCTCTAGAATGAAAAAGAAGCAGTCAAAACGTCAGTACATTAATTATTCAGTAATTTTAAATGGACACATTATTGTTGAAGAAGAACCATTATCATAGTTGTACTTTTATCAAGTATTCACCCCACATGCTGTTATTTCTTTTTAAGTTCAATGAGGATTGAAAGGAATTTTACATTTACATAAAGTAATCAAATAATATGTTGAATATTATCCATGTGAGAAGTCAACATAAGCACAGTTGTGCAAGAAAACCCAGCTTCCCATCTAAAGAACGTGTTTCACTTTTAATTATCTAATGGCACAGGAAAGAATGAATGTTTATTGTGGTCTATTTTAGTTTTGAAAACTTCGCCGAGCCCAGTGTTGGAGTTTCAACTGTAAACAGTGAACAATTAACAATAATCTACTGATTAAAAGTTGGCGAGAGGAAAAGTTTCAACGGTAATGGAAAATTATATTCAGGAAATTTTCTAACTAGGCATTAACACTGTTTTATTTGTGGCTTTATCCTATTTTTATTAATGAAATCATCAAGATTATGTTAAATGAAGAAAAAACACTGAAAATAAAGATGAATGGTGATTATTCCGAACTTGAAAACTCTCATAATTCCGCTTGAATTAATAAAAATAATTTGATTTCAAGCTCATTCACTTTCTGAGTAATCTTGCCAAAATCGAAATGTAAAATTTCAAATCATAATTCCATACACTATGACTTATTAATCCAACAAGGTAATAAAACATTTATTAGGCCTGTAAAATAATTCCGTTATCTCGTACTGTTATTTGGATTTAAGTAACAGTATTCAGATGATAATAGGGTACACGCATATATCATATTTTGCTTAGATATTAATTTATAATAGTAAAGTTGATATTAAGAATAACTAGTAATAGGAAATAAACCAGTTTCCATTGGAAATTACTTCAAAATTTTAAAGTGAAATTCAAATTTCAATGCACTTTCCGACCAGCACCCGAGGATTTCCGAACGCTACCGATGATACGTGTGATGTCATATCTCATGTTTGTTTACTTTTGTCAATACGGCCGGTATTGCATTAGGTTCTGTGTAGTTCTGTACTGTTTATATTGTATTTTAATCGACTATTAATTGCTTCATCAACGTAAAAATATCATTTTTGAGACCTTTACGTGTTTGTGTGTGCTTTTTTTTATTTATAAAAGTCAACGTAAAGTGGAAAGTGGAAATAAATATTTGATATTTCCGAGGATATTTTAAAACTTTAAGAAGAAAATATTTTATTTACTAGTTCAGTGTTCAGTAACGATTCTTTCATATTTTGTGAGTAAAGATATGGCTAGCGAAGGTTTTGTGAAAGCACAAACTGATAACTTGCCCAAAGTAGACTCATTATTATGCTGCCGAATTTATTGAATCAAACAGCTGATTCAATGCAGAGAAAATAAGAGGAGTTAAGAGTTAAAGCATTATCGTAAGTACGATTTGAACTATGTATTATATATAATATATACCAACCATATTTCGATGTGTAGTCATGAGAAAATAATGTTTTAGTGGTTGATTTCTAGACCAATAGGTACATAACCTTAAACTATTTAAGAATACAAATTACCAGCAAAGAAGTGGGTACTTACATTAAAATGGTCTTCACAAACAAAAGTAGTAGTATTTGTCGAAATATCGTCTTTGTTTCGACGCATAGCTTGCAACCATAATGCTCTTAAGTGTATTTTTGCTTGCGCCACCAGGCAAAGTAACAAATATTTCGTTTGGAGTTTTGATAGACGTTGATTACACTATGAAACAATGCAATACTTGGAATCCAAAGCTTTTTTTCGGCTTTATCCATTTTTAAAGCTTTCAGAAACAAATTAGGTCACAAGAACTTAGAGCGTGATACACGAATAAGAACGTGAACAAATGACGTCACTGCATGGGGCAGCCATCTTTATGACGTAGAGCGTGTTTTGGTAGACTTTCAAATTTTATGATTTTTCAAGTTGTTTCAAAGGTAAAGTTTATATTTTTTTGAAAAAATAGGCATGCAAAGTGTTAGGAGACTTGATAAAGCGTCAATTCCAACCAATAGCAAAATTTATGCTTGTACCCTATTGAAATGTTAATTTCAACAGCCTCTGTCCGTTAGGATATTGATGGCGGCTTGAATGTTTCTGGCCACTTTTTACGCCAAGTCCATTTATGTTTGTTTCAATATCTTCCTTCTCCTCTTTGTTAATTCTCCTTTTTTGGACTTGAATCGTTTTGGAGAGGTATAATAAGGCTACTCCTACAGCAGCGAGGAAGAATAAACCTAGTGCTTTCGATACAGTCAGTAGATAATAGTGCTATCAAGTCCGCACAAGGAATGTTCATAGAGCAAAAGATCACCATTGACGCCGGGAAAGGAATCATTACATTAGAAGGTTCCGCTAATAATACTGAGTGAAATTAATTTCACTTATAGCTTTAACCGGCCTATAAATTTGAATTCGCCGGATGTTTACGGTTTCGGTGAATTAGTCACAAAGGATTCTGAGAATATATTTTGTTAAAAAGTTGTGAATGAAACACAAGGAATTTCCTTTGGAGATTTTAGCGCCAGTTCGAAGTATGGCGAGAATAAAAATATCTTTTCAAAGGAATTTAATATATGAATTGAACGTGAAAGATTCCAGGAACTTTTTATATTTCAGGAAGAGGCATTGAAAGGAAATCACCCGTAGGGCTGTAATTATTTTAAGCGTTCTATGTTTTGGGAAAGCCATAATGGAAGTTAAATAAGTCATCGGAGCCTTTAACTTACAAGAAAAATAACAATTTTTGGAAGTAGGATGTTTATGAATTTCAATTGAAGAAGTAATACAATTGCTATTATTAATAAACTCTGACTAAGGAGATAATAGTTACTCTTTCCTTATTACTGGGTTAGGACATGACTTAAGGAAGATTCACAGTTTCATGGTAGGAATTGACCAATAAAGTGACGTTACGGTGACATCTGTTCTGTTTTTTATTGTGACATGTGTCAGTGCTCTGTTCAATAATTTTAAAAATAGCAAGTTATCTCATAATTATTATCTAACAGTTTGTATTTTGTGTAAAAAGTAGTATTTCCGAATTTTCTTTACGTTTCTGTTCCTGTTGTTAATGGTTATATATATTTAGTATGAGTTCTGTTGAAAAAACTCACTCACTCACTCAAATTGAAGGAATCAAAAAAAGGCGTGCTTAGGAGAAACTCGAGATTACTATACAACGCAAAGAACATGAAAAATTTGTGAAAAAAAAAATTAAATGAAAACTGATAAGAAAATTTAATTTTTAATTTTATAGCTTTCAATTCCTCTTCTTACAATGTTTTTAAGGGATTAGCCCGAATTTTATGAAATTTAATTTTTCTGATCGAACGAAAATCTGCTTCTTCCAATTCTTCCATCATTCTCAAATCATCCAAATAATAATCTCTACTTTCCATCGCGAAATAATTACTACTCACTGAACCGAAGCAAATACTTAATAAACATACATAATTAATGGGAATGAACTGAATAATAATACGAGATGATAATGCAAAAACGACAAACTAAATTTCGAATTTGGATATGACAACATATTCATACCACAATTGACAGTTCAACAGAACTAAAATTATATTCAGTCGGAGGTTACTCCGAGCTTGAACTACCTATTTCCTTGGATTAAAATTACTACCAAAGTTAGTCTCAGACTAACCTCGGAGTAGCCTATTCCTTGTCTAATATGAGTTTATCAATAGCGTATCTGTCAAACTAATGGTTCAAGCATAGAATAAAGTTAGTCTTAGGTTACTCCGTGTTTATTAATAAGACCGTTAGGGTTTAACGTGAAAAAAGGGAAATTGAGATAATCGGTCGTACATTTAGAAGGCACTGAAATTCGCTTTTTTTACTCGCATGACCTTCTTCGTATAATATTGTATCATCCACCAGTTATCTCTGATCTACTCTTCTCAATATCCCCAACCTCCGTTGTACTTTGGCCATTTTTACCAGATATCTGCTACTCTTAAATGTCGTGGAGTACATTTGTTTTTTAGACAGTTATTTTCCGTAATTGAACCAAACATTGTATGCCCAGATAAAAACTGACACTTCTGATTAGTGTTTCCATCCAGCCTCATCTTCGGATTTCCATCAGTAAACACTAACAGAGACTGGGACTTTCTCAACATACAGCCACTGATTGTGTCTTTGCGCATCAGATTTGGGAGTGTCTTTTCTCATAACGGAACATATGAAGACTTTCTACGTTTGACAAGCTTGTGATGTCAAATGTGTTTTTTGTGAGCTAATCAACTCCTTTCTAGATAATCTAATACTCAATTTACCTAACAGGGCTTCTCCACGATTATTTTATCAAATAATTACTCTTAAATTTGTTAGATGCAGTTAATATAAGCAATTACTAGACATGTTAATTTGTAGAAGACATCCAAATGGAGGCGAGCTAATGGATAATAAACCGAAATTAATTTTCACAAGTCTAAGTTGACTTTATAGCGTTATTAAAATTATACACTCAAATATAATAGAAAGTGTTATCCAGTCCGATAGTAAATCCGAAATAGCCAGTTCACCAAATCTCAACCGAATAACTTAAATTCCATAATTTCCTAATTATCACAGTAATTATTCCAATTCCCAACTCAAAGGGTTCTACGAGAGACGTTGGTCATTTTCGGTGGAATTATTTCATTTAGGAAATCTTGCACATACTACCAGAGCACCACTTAAGTCTAGTAATTAACACAAACTCAGGGATTATTTAATCTCATTTTACGCCTGACCTGTAAGACATTTCATCAGATTCGGTCGTTATATTCTCACCGCTGGATGCTAGGAAGAAGGTATTATGAATATACCCAGTTGAGATAATTGAGTTTTGTAAATTACTTGGATTGCATTATAATATTGATGAGATGTTTATAGAGCGTTTGTGAATTTTATACAAAGGTGGAAAATTAAAGCAGGGACGTCCGCTTCGGATACAAAAAGTCATTAACGTTTTTTTAAACAAAAAAGTAATTGAATTTTCTTCTAACACCGCCATCTTAATGCGGGAATTCATGGATTAAGAATATTGTTATACGGCTGGGATTTTGATTACATTTTGATAAATTTTGCATAATTGAAGATGTGATTTCTAACAATGTTTAAAATACCCAATAAAGCTTTTTTAATTCGTTGTGAAGTCCAATTTTTATGTTTGAATTTTCCTAATCACGGCTCTACAATGAAGCAGCTCCAAAATTTTTTTTTATTATTCTTTGCCACTTGTATGTTGTATTCCAAGTTATATTAAATATTAGAGAGGCTTTGGAACACTTGGAAAAGTGTAACTGTTGAAGAATAAAAATGACAATTGCTCATTGAAAGCACCCTTCCCCTTCTTAAAAATATCCATATTTCTGTAACGCGCAAATAAATTCATTTAAAAAGGGGAAGGGTGAGTTCAATTGCCCTTTATACTATTCAATATTATCACTTATTCAAGGGGTCCAAAGGAACGATCAAAAATAATTTTGAACTGTTTCAACGTGAAGCAGTGGGTCGACAAATTCACCAATGTTTCTGCTTCAAAGAAATTCTTGTAGATATAGATGAAACCTCCCTAATACTGAGAAAAACAGAAATCTCTCACATTATTGATTTATGTTTAACAAAATTTTAGCACTCTTATTCAACTTGACCAACTGAAAATTCCACACCGGTAATTTACAACCAATCAAAACGTGGTTTTTGACAGATCACCATGGCAACGGATGAATTCTAGTGCAAATTTTTCCCTCGTGGGTACCCAACAGCGGATTATACTGGACATTTTTTGGCGTTAATAATGACAGCACATTTTTCAGCAGGCGGGTTTTTAAGAACGCCAAAAAGCAAATTTCTAGCACTTGTAGTTACTCAAAACATGTAAAATTGGAGAATATACTGTGTTGTGTCGTATGATGGTATTTTCATGCAGCTACAGCGACTAGAAATCAAAAATTTCAGATCTAAATTGCGGCATGTTGTTTGGGGCTTCACTGTTTTGCTAAATAGTAACCAAATAATCAAGTCGACCAAACCTTCCATGTTTTGATGGTACTTGAAGACAAAAATTGACGTTTTTGAACATCGACAAATGAATTTCAATTATTTGATTTTCAAACACAATTTGGCGTGGAATTCTCTTACCGAATACCACACGAGGTCGAATTGAATCCCGAAATAATTTGACCTCCAATGGTATTACTATAGTGAAGTCTCCAGCATTGTATTTCCTCTAAATAAAAACTGTAGTACGCCCCTGCGTTAAATCATGCAATTGCGTTCGGTAGCAATTTAAAACGTAAACAAAATCCACGCTAAGTCTCAGTCAAAGCTTTACGTATTTACATCTTATATTTTTAATGATTACTTTTTATCTGTTTCTGAAATAAAATGAATACACCAAAAGTGAAAGGTAATTTGAATCGTCACATATTTAGTGCGTGGAAAAAAAATTTGCCAAATAAGTTTTTCCACAGTTTAGGGTGTGAAATGACTAATTACTATATTTAAATGAAATCGTCCAGTTGACAAATACCAAGGATTTTTATTTTACGCTCTAAAGCAACCACAGGAATCTTTTTAGCTCGGTTATAATCTTACCAGATTTGATTGAATAAGGAAGCTAGAAAAGATTCCTCTGAACCGTACCGACCTTGAGATTTCATTTGAATATCGGTAGTAATTAATCATTTACTGTACAAAAATTCTCGTGTGCTCTTCGAGCTTAAAGTGAAATTACTGCTTAAGAGAGAATGTTGCTGCGCAACGTCTCAAATGAACAAATATCTATTTTATATTCTCTCATAAAGGTGAAGTTATAATATTCATCGTGGGTTTATTGTTCATTTTAAAGTTTGCTTTGAATATCTGCTGCAGAAAATTCCCTACAGAGTTTTGAAACGCTGGAATCAAGATCAAACTACTTCAGTCCCAGTAATCCGAGGACAATTACAAAAAATGTTACAAAGCTAGCATAGACTACAGTGGTAGAACACTCCAAATAAGTACACAGTAAGACGTTTATTATAGGTGACATCTGCGTTAAGCGGGCCCAAGAACTACTGAATGTCAGTAGTAAGAATCAGCTGAGAATCAGGTTATCTAACATCGGTAAAATATGACCTACATAAAATAGGGCTATATAACGGAGATATCAGCTGCAGACTGTGTGTCATAGAGACCGAGACCGTAACCCATATCTTATCTGACTGTGAGGCACTAGCTTTAAAAGACAAACTTCCAATTACAGTTTAGTCCTTACCCCAAGCTTTTTACTAACTCATTATTTAAAATAAACACCGTAAGTTAAAGATTACAAACGTCTAAATATACTTCATCAGACTTGTGGAAATATTTTCTTATAAACGTTAAAACAAACAAGGATAATCTGGATGAACATTAATATTTGCCTTTCGGTCCTTGCGTTTACTGGGATAACACTTGTACTTTCCCTTGCGTGTCCAGTTTCGGCCGAAAGGACATTTAAGCTGGCTTCTAAGTATTGTGTAAATGGTTGCTATTATGTGGTGAGAAATGGTCTCTATAAAACTTGATGTTTTACTAAACAATTATATGGTGTAATACAGGCATTGATATTTATTTAATCTGTTATATGTAGCAATTGAAATTATTAGACAAGGCAGCATTCAGTTGATATTCCATACAACAACTGAGAATTATAATGTCATTATGGTTAGGAAATGTCGAACAATTCCCCTGATTTCATTCAAACACGTGGGAGATTCGCAGGATATGACAGCTGTCCACTTTTCATTTCAACGTCCACATGCTCATGTGGATGGAACATTTCCATGGGTGCGTTCATAAACGAATGTACAAAGTAACATTTTACTCTGTAATGGAATTGGTTGACATTTGAAATGGAGCACATTGTGACCCGTGATTCATGAACGCATTATGGTAACCTAACTGTCAAATTTAAATTAATCATTCAGACATCTCGTCGAGTTATAACATTTGTGAGGTTCGTTGTTGTTGTTCGTTTCCACAACTTTGTTTATGTTATTTCATTTTCCTCTGTGCTTATTTATCGACTAGGATGAACCAAAACCAAAGTAAATTTGTAACATTGGCATTGGCACATTGGGTGCAAAATATCATATCAAAATATCAATTTTTCTACAAACGTCAAAAAATGACAAGGTTCGCGCATTGACAACAATTTGCGAAGTGACCTTTTTTTTCATTCTCCTTCGTTACCATGACACCGTGCGCGAAATACTTTTTCGCACACTGCATGTATAATTTGGCAAGTTTATCTGTAGCTACGGGGCGTCGGTAAGAGGCGAGGAAAAACATGGCGTATATCTGTCAAACGTACAAATGGCGTACGGTACCTATTTTACCAAGTGAAACTGAAATTACAAAGGTAACTGACAATACGAACACCACTGGATAAATCAATATCACTCAATTGACGAAGTGAGAGGGAAGATCTCACGCACGCGCTTGCCAATAAGAAGTAACCTGGTCGATAAAAACCACCAATTATGTAATCGGAGGGTGTGGTCATTATGGTTCTCGTACAACGTTGCCAAAGCTTTAAGAATCCCATAACAAATTTGGAAAAGTGTTCTCTTTTAATATTCATAAATTGGAAAATAATGTTAATAGAATAAATCCAAGGAAACAAGCACATTATGAAATTAACGTTCAATCATATTTTTAATATTGTTAATAATAAAAAGACCCATTTATAATTATTATCACCACATAATCAGTTCTTCTATTTTTTTATAGTTAAACGTGGCAATGTCGAACGTTTTCGACTGCATTCCTTTCACGGTTTCAGATAAACTTGCCAAAGTATAAACTATATGTGATTTTTATATTTTAACCTTTATGTTCCTCAATCAAGTAAAAATCCAAGAAATCATTTATTTATTAATGTATAACCATAATTAAGGCTTTCAAATTGTGGGAAAATTTGACACTACCTAATTTTATTTATTATTTACAATGTTAACATTAATGGTGCAGCCAGTGCACGAACCAATATTTATTCCTAAACCAGATAACTCAGATTCAGCTCGTGATATCGTAGTTTTGGGAGTTGGAAGACTATTCATTTTTTATTTGCAAGCAGCTACCGTAGAGGTGACAGCACTTGATCCTGAAATTTCACAGTCTTAAATTTTATTTGATATTTGAATTTTATTGTTGATAGAATCTTCCAGTTTAAGCCAGTTCAATACTATTTTTCATATTAAGCTAAGCATGTTACTTATTTTAGAACAATATTTTTGACGTTTGTAGAAAAAATTTTGTTTGCATCTCTTGCGCGAAATACTTTGGTGATCTCGACTATTTTTTTAACGAGGTGCAGTCGAGTTAAAAAAATCAGTTCTCGATCACCAAAGTAGCATTTCGCGCACTAGATACAAAAATAACTATTATTTAATGATATTGACGACGAGAGCGATAATGACGACGAAGAAGGAATTTTAATAGTTTCTCTTGGAAAAAAAAGGTTGCGCCACAACAAATAGAAAATTATATGGAGTTTGTATTGGAACGGTTTACACATAAACAATTCCAACAAAACTTTAGGATAAGCATTGGGAAATTCAATGTATTGATCCATATTATGGGACTAATCTTGAGTTATTTTGGAAATTTTGTATTTGCACTTCTTGTTTTTAGCTAACCGGTTACGAAAAATACGTCCTATTTCACATTTAAGAGCGCAAACTCGATAAAATATTACCACGCTCCATACCGCGGTCTAGAAATGTGTACATTGGAAATGTCAAAGTATGTTTATGAACGCTGGGAAAGTAGTCACAGAGTAACAAAAATTTTATTTATGAACGATGTTTGTCAAAAAAGTGTGAGAAATGTGTACTCTGTAACGTTTATGAACGCACTCCTGATAATTTGCTAGTTACATTAGCATCAATGCCAAAATGAAGCATAAAATTGGCTTCAAATGACGGCTATAAAATTTATAAAAGAAATCCAACCATTAGACAGTGGGTACCATGAATAACTATTTTCATTTGGATAATTTTGATAGATTTTGCCCACAGTCTTCCAGTGATGAGTGGAAAGCATCTAGAGGGAGTTACAGAGCGATCAATCTTGGTACAAGCACTCTTGACCAATAAAGTGGCCATTCTGTATACTGTATAATGTTAATAATAAATTGATTGGAATAAGTTAATTCTCCAGAAATAGACTATTTCCCTTCAAATATATCTGTCCAGTATCTCATGTAGCAAAAACGGGATTTTTTTTATATCCTCTTCCAGTTGTAAGGGTCCAGACATCAAAAAGTGATATAATACCAACCTACCGGGAACTACTAGCCATAATCCATTCTCCATATTAGAGTAAATGTTTGCTAAACATACATATGTAACACTAAACTTCCGCTTTTCGTGTATGCTAGTCCTCATACCCATTGTCAGAGCTTCCACGGAACAATGCGGAATTTTGCTTATTGTTCCCGCGATATAACTTATGACTGGCACACTGATATTTGTTGACAAAAACGACCTCTAACGGGAAATAAACCTAATGGTTTGTGTAGATTTTCTAAATTGCATTATTAGTACAGTTGTTTGTGGTACGGTTTTTCAGAGACGCAGTTTTATTTTTTGTGACATAAGTGGAAATTTATTATCAATAATCAATTCATGGAAATTTTTAATTCAAGTTCGCA
The DNA here is from genome assembly GCA_910591695.1 of Galerucella pusilla. NCBI lineage: Eukaryota > Metazoa > Arthropoda > Insecta > Coleoptera > Chrysomelidae > Galerucella > Galerucella pusilla. Next base: position 3,392 of record CAJUYI010000291.1, on the reverse strand, counting down.
GCACATACGTCTGTAGCATGTCGATCGAACACTGTTTTAATTATTCTATTAATATTGCACATTTTTCTTGAATTCCCGCTTGACGTATGGTTAGCCACTTTCAACTCCTCAACTCTCACCATGATGCAGAGGTAGATATAGCATTATTTCTTCTTAATATTAACCTTCATTCATTTCCTATTCCCTTGACATGGGACATGGGCCTTGGAAAATTTTCAGTAGAGTCAATATTCAATCAATTAAAAACGACTGCCTTACTTCTTAACCTCAAAAGATATTCACTATTAGAAATGTTGCCTTTGAGAATTTATTGGAACTCCATTATTTCATTAAGAATTTCACCCAGACTGCACGTAGATGTTTACTCGCTAAATCTCTCACAGCAACTGGGCAGTCTTTCCGCACGACGAATGAGTATGGTGGGCTTTAACTTTTTAAACCTCCAGGTTTGATCGTTGCTGACAGTTTCTGATTGTTGTTGGAACTAATCTTGAATTTAAACAGTAGACGCGTGACCAGTTATTTTTATAGTAATAGATGATGTTGTGTGCAACTGTTCTCCTCCAAGATATTTAATTCTTGAAAGAATTCTTCAGCTCCTACTTAATATTTTCTGCTACAAGAATAAGCGAGCTAACTTGCAACAATGTATTAGCTAAATGTCTAAAAAGATTGAAAAGTGCTTTTATAATATGTATCTACATGAAAGCTACCTAAATTTGCACATTTATAAATATTTCCACTTACTTTATAGTACACAAATCATTAGTAGTAGTTATTACGAAATATTTTAGTACCATCTCACACTGCCAAACACCTATTACGGGGGCGCCAGGTTATTTTTGTTGTTAAAGAATTTAACGGAGACCAGAGCATTTTTTCCAAATTAAAAATGTGGCACTAATTTAAGTGTCATTTACTTGTGCTCGAAATAGTTGACACTGACAAATAAATGGATGTGCACAGGAAGTTGAATACGGTGAGATTTCTTTGAAATTGGGAGCGAAATAAATACTATTTGTTTAATTTCAGATCTTCTGTGAAATACAGAATGACATATTGAAAGAACTTGATGCTTGAAAAGGATTTTTTTGTGAGAGAACATTCAAATACTATTTGGGAATATCTTCACTATACTATGACTTGAAGAGTTTCCATGAACTGCAGTTTAAAAATCGTTAAAGTGAAATCTTGGATACACCTCTGGGACAACAATCAATGCATTACTCTTATTATTTAACAGTTGAAACCATGTTCTAGTGAATTTTGAATCAATATTCTCTAGAATCACGGGCTGAAACGGAAAAAATGTCAAATAGCGGAATTTTCACATACCCCTTTGGCCAAAAAAAAACGAAGAAAGTTGAGACATGAAAAATGCCAAAATTAGGCCTTTCTTGTCTTGTCTTGTTTTAGTTTTTCATAATATCATTCTTTTATCTTCGAATAGTGGAAAAACACATTCACAACTTATTAAGTCGTATTTAAACCGAAAAACACTCTCTATCAAGTATTTTCTGTTTATTCGCATAGTCCAAATAATTGTGAAACAGAACCACGAAAAGCATCAAACTACTACAAAAAATAATAGCTTACATTCCATACAATTCTTCCAAAAACTTTTAAACTGGAATAGTGAACATTCCAGTACCAGTTGAATAACTTGAATTCTCAATACCATGGAATCCCACTCGTTCAAGGAATTAGAAGAATTTTGAAGTATTTTTAGTTTGCGCTTTCGATATTATTTGTAAGAATCCCTTACAATTCTTGTTCATCAACGGAAGGGTGCAAGCACAAATAGTGCATAATATTCAATTATTTAACTAGATTTGAGGTCGTTGTTTTAAATTATACTTCGTGAAATGTCTTACGATATTTAATTAATAATCTCCAATGTTTTGTTACTGTTTATTCGAATTGATAGGAACTAAGAATGCATTTCCAGCACGATGGTGCATCGCCTCACTTAAGGGGAATTTTGCGAAATTTTCTTGACGAGAATTTTAGAAACATGTGGATAGAGAGGGGCGGGCCCAATAATTGGCCTTGTAGGTCGCCGGATTTTAACCCAGTGGACTATCATATTTGGGGATATCTGAAAGCTTAAGTATACTCTACTGAGATGAACCTTAGAAGATCTTATTCAAAGAATTAATTATCCTCACGAGAAAATCAGGGCAAATCCATCAATGATAAGACGAGCAACACAAAACATCTTAAAAAGAGCTCGTGAATGCATAGAACAGAATGATATACATTTCGAACAATGATTATTGTAGCCCAATTTTCCTGTTCTTTTGGAATAAACTATTCATTTATAAAAATCTTGATAAAATATTTTTTTTCCTAACCCGAGCCTGGATTATAACTGTTTTTGTTACATGATGAGATTTTGATGCTAATGTAACTTACACCTACCAAAAATCTATAGGGTGGTTCTAAAGTTATTACGTACGAAAATGTCAATGATACATATAAATAACTTTGATATTAAAAGTTACGCAGTAAAACGGGATGTGCACTGCGAAAAATATTTTGGTGCCGCTCTATTTTTTCTGTTCTTTTCGAATAATCTATTGGAATTCAAAAATTCTGATATACAGGGTGTTGTTTTAGAGATTATCAAATTTTGCAAATTTTTCTCAAACCAGAACTGGATTATAATTATTTTTCTTACAATATCCTATTGTGTTATCAATGCAATCGATCATTACTAAAAATGAAAGAAATATATAGGGTGGTTCTGAAGTTATGGCCTTCAAAAGGATTGGACTAAATGGATAAAACACCCTGTATCTCTGTTAATGATTATGTTAGACCAATTAACCAAGGCTATTTGGAAGTGTCCTCCACTTGCAGTTAACCTATGGTGGTTCAACTATGGAACAACCTGTATAAAAACTATGGGTTGAAAACAAAATCGACATCTGGCAACAGTGTTATTGATGTTATTTATGTTTTTATTTCTCTTCCATACTGTTAACTTTTCACAAAATTATTCTGTATGTACCTACGCTCCTTTATTTTTTGATATTTGCTCTTCAAAGTCTCTTCTGCTATACATAAAACTTTTTGACAATAAAATTTTGTCATTTTGTGCATGACATGTGAAACTTATTGGAAATATGGTAATAAATCTCTTCGCTGTGAAACCAGATTATCAATTAACCTTGCTCCTTCTGCCAATTCTTTTAACATACGCAATATTTGTTAAAATTACATTAAAAATTATGTAATAAATACTTGATAAGTTAATTGATTAATTGAGTGTGCTTCTGCCAACTATGTACTGAATATGCAACTAGCACGAGATGTTTATCAAAATTATTCCAAATTTTTTCTTGGAAACGTTCAGATGTACTAAAATAACTGTCTGGTGCGATTTTTAT
>CAJUYI010000290.1:173455-188634 GCA_910591695.1 Galerucella pusilla | reverse complement strand
CCGCCGCCACCACCGCCGCCATAATTTCTTTCGCGACTACGAGATCTACGACGATCCCTACTCCGTGATCTAAAACAAAATAATTAATATTCGTCATTCCATTCCTCATGTTGGTTCGTGAGAAAAATTCGCATTATTCTTACCTTTTTCCTCCGGGTCTTCCACGCATTATATTAAAAGGTTCAGTTGGGCCCTTGTTGAGTTGAATGAACTCACAGATAATTATAAAAGCTACAACTAGAGTTATCAGATATCCTATGGAAACTTTTATCACTGAATTAAAATTTCAGTTAACCGCGTCTTTCAGATTACAGATATTTCCAGAGATTAAATAATAGTTTAAAAATGTATCAATAAAATACAAGTTCCACCATTTTTTTACTATACCTTTGCTTACATACACATGACATACACTACACCAACACCATTACACCACACCATACACCACCACCAACTGTCACTTGTCAATAAAATAAAGTAAAGACCATAGACTAAATATATTATTTCTCTATGGTAAGCACAATAGATATTGTTCGACTGTAATTCGATACGATACCGTCTTAGTCCGCAATATAACTTGAAGGGGATATACGATTAGATAGCTGCATTAAAAATATTACGTCCACTATACCAACACCTTGTTTCTTTTATATACCTCGTTGGAAGACGAAAACGGACAAATACAAATTTTGAAAAAAGTTATCGATAGCCAAATGTTCACAGTTTCGGCATTTTTCTTAAGATTTGTACGAAAGTTCGCACACGAGTGAAATTATCAAACAAATTGTAATATTATACAAAGGATTCACAAATCGTACAGGGATTATCGCCCACTCTTCTTTTACTCCTGACTTACTATCCCTTTGGAAGTTTTTATGAAGAAATTGTTGACGAAAGACGAGTGAATAGAGTCGATAGCATAGACATTATAATATTATATTTCTCTAAGAGTCGATATAGTAGAATTTTATAGTGTGCAGAGTTTCACTCAACCTTAGAACATGCTTAGAGCCATAGATAAATATAATACAGTGCTTAGAGTAGCTTGGAGCCATGGACTGCTGTAAGTGACACACGCACAGTTGGCAATATTTAACTTGCCAGTTGACATCTGACATTTTTAGTTAACGGCTTGCTTTTCTTTTTTTGTTTGCCATTTTGGAATTGCCGGTGAAGGCTGAGGCTGAATCATTATGGTTATATTTGTCGCTCGTATGGAAGGCGTCGTGTAGAAAAAAATCTTCAAAAATGTGAATAAGTAAAGTTAATCCGGTACTTAGGTATGTATAAAATTTTTATTTATACAAAGTACTAATGTAAACTGTATATATTTTTTACCAACAAAAGTTTGGTAAAATCAGTTGAGGTAACGCCACCGCGCCATTTTAATAGACAATTGAAAGTTTAAAGAATATCTGTTGTAATTTTAACATTTTGGTAAATAATGAATGATTCTCTGGATATGATTTCGATCCCTAACTAAAATACTTGGGAACGTAATGGAATAATCATGAATTTATTATAGACGCATAGTCAAAATAAAGCATGGAAAAAGTAGTTTTTGGACATAATCTAAATTTCCACAAAATTTATTTATGGAATTGAAGATAAAATGTCCCATATTAAATTCTCGTACATAGTACCAATACATCTTGATGATGTCTTGGCCTCCACTCTTGAAACAGATGTGTATCTAGATTACTGTAAAGTTCAAGAGTATTCGAAAAATATTAACTTAAGCTTTTATTTCAGGTAAAATGTTCTTGTATAACTTGACCCTACAAAGGGGTACAGCAATTACCCATGCCATCCACGGTAACTTTTCTGGATCAAAAATCCAGGAAATTGTTATTTCCAGAGGAAAAATTCTAGAAATTCTTCGTCCAGATCCAAATACTGGAAAAGTACACACACTTTTAACAGTGGAAATATTTGGTATAATAAGATCATTAATGCCATTCCGATTGACAGGAGGTACCAAAGACTATGTTGTAGTAGGATCAGATTCTGGGAGGTTGGTGATATTGGAGTATTTACCACAAAAAAATATTTTTGAAAAGGTTCACCAAGAAACCTTTGGAAAATCAGGTGGTAGAAGAATTGTACCTGGTCAATATTTAGCTACAGATCTTAGAGGACGAGCAGTGATGATAGGTGCTATAGAAAAGCAGAAGTTGGCTTATATTTTGAATAGGGATGCACAAGCTAGGTTAACAATATCTTCTCCACTAGAAGCTCATAAGAGTAATACACTAGTATACCATATGGTAGGGGTGGATGTTGGATATGATAACCCAATTTTTGCTTGTTTAGAAATTGATTATGAAGAAGCAGATTCTGATCCTACAGGTGAAGCTGCTCAGAAAACACAGCAAACCTTAACTTTTTACGAAATTGATTTAGTAGTAAATCATGTAGTAAGAAAGTATTCTGAACCTTTGGAAGAACATGCAAATTTCTTGGTAACTGTACCTGGAGGAGATGATGGTCCCTCTGGGGTGTTGATTTGCTCTGAAAATTATTTAACTTACAAAAACTTGGGAGAGCAGCATGATATTCGTTGTCCTATACCTCGCCGAAGAAATGATCTAGATGATCCTGAAAGAGGAATGATTTTTGTTTGTTCTGCCACACATAAAACAAAATCTATGTTTTTTTTCTTGGCACAAACTGAGCAAGGAGATATTTTTAAAATTACTCTGGAGACAAGTGGTGACATGGTTACTGAAATTAAGTTGAAGTATTTTGATACTGTACCTGTGGCTACTGCTATGTGTGTTTTGAAGACTGGGTTCTTGTTTATTGCGTCTGAATTTGGAAATCAGTAAGTTTTTTTTGTAAATCATTTATTAATTTTCTATTTTTAAATTTATGACTAGTTTTGGTGGACATTAATTGTTTTCATAATGTATAATTATTATTTATGAAATCATTTTATTAATGTCCTAAATAAATTTCTTGTACATAGTACCAACTTATTATTTTCTATAGTATGTTGGCCTCCACTCCTGAAACATTTCAAATCATTTTTATAGAATATTTCTTTATCAAGTAAAAGTAAATTTTGAACAGAATTTGAAAAATGTTGAATATACCAGGGGTAAATGAGTGAACTGAACTAAATTTTTAGCTACCTCTACCAGATAGCTCATCTTGGAGATGATGATGATGAATTAGAATTCAGTTCAGCAATGCCCTTAGAAGAAGGTGATACTTTCTTTTTTGCACCTCGTCCTTTAAGGAATCTTGTTTTGGTTGATGAAATGGAGTCTTTGTCTCCAATTTTGTCTTGTCGAGTAGCTGATTTAGCTGGTGAAGATACTCCTCAGTTATACATGTTATGTGGCCGAGGTCCTAGGTCATCATTAAGGGTATTAAGACATGGTTTGGAAGTGTCTGAGATGGCTGTGTCAGAGCTGCCGGGTAATCCAAATGCAGTCTGGACTGTGAAGAGAAGAAGTGATGGTGAGTTTTTAAAATCTAGTGTAATTAGTAAATCTTTATGAAACGCAGGTTTTTGTTTGTTGTAATATACAGGGTGATTCTTTTGTAAGTTCACACGACACAAATGGTTGACTAAATGAGTGATATAACTTCCTTTCTGAAATACCAGGTTTCAATGCGAACAATTTTACATTAGTGATTGTGAACAAAATAATATATCAATTTTAGTGGCTGCATCTGTGTTGTCGATGTATCTGATTTTCAAAGAATTAACTGGATTTTAAATCTTCAATCAAATTGCTTTTTGAGTAGGTATTGTTGAAAGGTTATATAAAACAGCTATTTTATTGGGGGATTTTTAATAACAAGCTATTTTTATATCACCGTGTTCCTGTAGTGATTTTTAATGCATTCTATTTGATATCAGCTGTCATTTATAATCTTTGCTTTGATTGTTACCACAAAAATACAACTACAGCATGGACACACACCCAGGGCTCTTGTTTGCTTCGGTTAACTATACCTTAGACCCCTTTTGTTTATTCAAATATTATTGTCGTTTGAACATATGACTATTTATTTACTAATCACCCTGTATATAGCCAATACTTTAAATTTGAATACTCATATTTTGACCTGGGAGGTGATAGTCGTAACTATGGTTGCATTTGATATTTACTTTTGATAATTGAAACCCACTGTGGTTATTAACCCATTCTGATTCTATCGAATGAATAATTTAAATTCTGTGATTCTTGTTGTAAAAAAAAATTAAATTGAGTAACATCATTTTAATAATGCCTGGCTGTTGAACACTTTTCAACACCAGTGCTTTTTTATTTCAGGTCCTGTTCAAAGAAAGTGGACAAAGCCAGATTGGTAAGTATCTGAAGAATGGGAGGATCTTCAATCATTGAATTGGATATAATTTAGAAATAACCATAGATCTTGTTGATATTCAATATGGAACAGCTTAATTTAAATTCTGAATCGTAAAATATCTCGCTTGCACAGAAGTGACACTTTAGTGACATTCATAGTAGATGTTGAGACTCATTTTGTTACCACATGATTTTCAATCTACTTTTTTGTTTATTTTGTGTAGTTTTCCTCTTTGTATTGAAATTGCACAACATCTTTCAGTGTGGTAGGTGTTGATATTGTCATAAATGTCAATATCGCTTATTCTAGCAAAGTATTTCTTATGATTATTTTTTGACGTTTCTTGAAACCAATGAAATGCTTCTTTATTTTTCACACGGGTAAGTTTCAACCAATTATGTCATTATTATAATGGGAATAATCACTGTGGCTTTTATTTGCCTAGCAAGTATCAGATAGTTGTCAAAATAATTACCTAATTGTGTCAACGAGATATATGAAATGGGTGAAAATTATCGGTTTAGTACCTTTTCTGATGCAGAAATAACAAAAAAGATTTTAGAAACTACTTCGAAAAATACTCTAATAAGTAATCAGTCTATATGGAGACAATTAATGAGTTTTATTGATCTTTTTTATTGTAAAAATTTTTGTGAATATAAAAATATCCAGTCAAATATAACTCGAGAGTACCATAAATTAGAAAATAATTTGACAGATTTTGTTCAAGCTTGTTGCCATTTGGAAATAGCCACTCGAGCCCTGCGTGCTCTCGTGACTATTGCCTGGCAACAAGTTTTCAAAAAATCTCGAATTATTTTCAATTTATCCTCACTCTTGTTATATTATTACTGAAAATGTCCTAATATTTCGGTTCTGTGTGAGTTGATATTTATTAGCTGAAGCCACTTTGATTACTGCAAATGTCATTTACAATTTTGATCTTAGTGCTTTTAAATAATTGAACTACTGCAAAACATTTTATATGATGATATTTTTAGTCCGTGTTTCACCTGATTCCAAGTGATTACAACCTTCTAAAACTGAAATGTAATCAAGATAAGGCAATGTGTTGTAGAACCCCATTTAATTGAATCTAAAGATCGCCTTTTGGTTGTTACAGATGAGTTTGATGCTTATATCATTGTTTCATTCATGAATGCTACCTTGGTATTATCTATTGGTGAGACTGTTGAAGAAGTGACAGACAGTGGTTTCTTGGGAACAACGCCAACCTTGAGTTGTTCTGCTTTGAGTGATGATGCCTTAGTCCAAGTAAGAATATTTCTTTCAAAGGACCCCACAGAATCTTTTTAGGATTTTTTTTAATGAGAAACTTTCACATTAAGTTCCTGCATCAATTTTTTTTAATATTGACTCAAAAATATCAACTTTCAGGTTTATCCAGACGGAATAAGACATATTTGCGCAGACAAACGTGTAAACGAATGGAAAGCTGGTAAAAAGAGTATTGTAAAATGTGCCGTAAACCAAAGACAAGTAGTAATTGCTTTATCTGGTGGAGAATTGGTTTATTTTGAAATGGATCCTGTAAGTTTTAGTTGATAATATATTTAATATAAACTATTTCTGCATATACGTACTTACGCTGATTGAAAAGATTAGTTGGTGGTGTATAAACTATGCTAGAGTAAATCTGTGTTGTCGCCTCCGGTGTATTTCTGTGGTATACTGGAGTGAATCAATATCGAACATTATTATTAAATATAACTTTAATTTACTATGTATTGTTACATCCTGTATAACAGTATTTTACTTGTTTTAGACTGGTCAATTACATGAATACAAAGAACGAAAACGTATGAATTCCGATGTTCTATGTATGGCTTTAGCTAATGTACCACCTGGTGAACAAAGATCTTGGTTTTTAGCCGTGGGGCTTGCTGATGGTACTGTTAGAATTATCTCATTGGATCCCAGTGACTGTTTAGCTCCTAGAGCCATGCAACCTCTACCTGTTTGTGCAGAATCTCTTTGTATAGTTGAAATGGGTTGTACTGAAAGAGATCCTGATAATGCAGCTGCTGCTAGTACTACGAGTACATTATATTTGAATATCGGATTACAAAACGGGGCTTTATTAAGGACAGTTCTCGATCCTGTCACTGGAGATTTGACTGACACTAGAACTAGATACTTGGGATCGAGACCAGTTAAATTATTTAGGATAAGGTAAGTTCATAAACAACTGATTTCTATATAACCTTGAATTGAAGAAATAATTGTAATTACATCTCAACTAATGCTTCGAACCTTTTTACATTTAATATGTACTGAAATTTTCATAGCTATATTCAAACTGTCCATAGGATAGTTTTTTGTTCATGGTATTTCCATAGTATATAAACAAGGAATAGTAGGGTCACTCTAAGCTCCTCCCAACTCGATGTCTATCTCACTCGGTGTCCGTCTCCGTCTCTTATGGTATCCAGTGAATTATTATTCAATTATTATCACGGTATATTTTTTATTGAAAAGAATGTCACGAGTGTGTTGTGTGGACGGTTGTAGAAGTAGAGATAGGGTAAAAATATCTTCCTTCAGATTTTTTTTCTTATTGGTTTGAGTTACCAGGAGGAACTACCAATAAGATGTATTTGGATACATTTTACAATTATAAAAAAAAGGAATTTAGACTGTCCAAAATTAACTGACGAGCATGTTTCCAAATAATTTTCAGAGAAAGAAAGTAAAATATGCTCAGATTGTTAGTCATTCTGTTGCAGTTGCCCTTAACACATATGTTGATTTTAAAGTTTTGCCTGCAGATGCCTAGATAACTGCTAAATTCATTAAAACAATGATTGATGTTTTTGATTTATTAAATTCGTGGTATTTGAATAATTTCAATGCATTTATGGGTACTCAGCTATTGGACGAATTTGAAACTTCATTGAAAAATTTGCGTGTGGTTAACAGTGAAGGAAAAAATTGTACTAATAAAATGAAATTTATATTTGGTTGGCAAAATACAATACAATCAATTAAATCCCTTTGGAGTATATTAAAATCTTTTATTGAACAAAATACCTTAACCAAAGAATCAACTATTTTTTCTCAGACAAAAACCTATGTAGACAATACAAATTTTCCATTTGGTGGGCTCAATGTAATTACCTAGTCTGAATTTTGTTGAGTATGTTACCCAACTTAAAAATATATTTGTAGCTAACTTAAGTTAGCATGTACCTAATAATTGTATCGGAGAGACATTGAAAGATATTTTTAAAAACGTATTATTTAATCATCCTTGTGAAAATTTTCCTTTGAGTTCTTTCTTATCCCTGTATACAAGAGTGCGTTTATATTATACAATTGAATTGCTAATAATAAATTACAAATATTACACAATTTGTAATTATTAGATACTTTTTGTTTTGCTTTATTTTATAAGTTTGGTTTGAGATTTCATTTTTTTACTAAATGCAATTATTCAGCATTGTTTTATATGCAAAACCAATTCTGAAGTACCTATGTAGAATCTGGTATAATTTTTAATGAATGTTTTCTATTTTCATATTATAAGATATATCATTATATTTTTTGTACATTTTTTATTATATATATAATGTAGTAAAAGCTATTCCAATTAATGATTCTAGTTAATTAATTATAATTAAATACAATTAAATGCATAGCAAAACAACATCTTTTTTTGAAATACTCTAGCCTAACGTACATTTTTATCAGCACCCGTACCAAACACTCCATTTATAAATCAACAAGAAATGAAGATAGTAACTCGCGCGACCCCCGTATATACGGCACACGTGTGCTTTTACGATCGTTTTTCGGCAAGTTTTTTGCAGCTCTACATGAAAGCCGACGAGAAGTGAACCTACTATTCTTTTTTTATAGGTATTTCTGAAGAACTTTTATGATGCTATAACATTGACAATTTCCCATCTCTGCATATTAAGTCTGTTGTTCGCATAACTCGATCCTGGTTAGTTTTCCAACCATTTAGACATTTCTGTTTTTTCTCAGGGCAACTGTCATTAGTGTTAACCTGTCAGATAATAGACATGCCCCATACTTGTTGAATGATGTTATTTTTAATCCGTGTTTCAACTGAATCCAAGTGATTAACTATTAAAAACTGATTTTAAAACCTACTATAATAATTCTATCGAATGCTTCTATGTTGATAATAATAATAAAATCATTTATTCCAGAATGCAGCAATCTGAAGCAGTATTAGCTATGAGCAGCCGATCTTGGTTAAGTTATTACTACCAGAGCCGATTTTATCTAACACCTCTATCATATGAAAGTTTAGAATATGCCTCTGGGTTCAGTTCAGAACAATGTCCAGAAGGCATCGTTGCTATTTCGACTAATACTCTAAGGATCTTGGCATTGGAGAAGTTGGGAGCTGTGTTTAACCAGGTAAATAAACTTGTTTCTACATATAATGTTGAATTTGTATAATGTTTTGCAATATATTTTAGGTTTCTTTTCCTTTAGAATATACTCCGAGAAAGTTCATAATCCATCCCGAATCCAGTAATTTGATAATACTGGAAACTGAACACAATGCTTACACTGAAGATACCAAAAGGCAACGGCGTTTGCAGATGGCCGAAGAAATGAGAGAAGCTGCTGGTGAAGACGAACAAGATCTCGCCAGAGAAATGGCAGAAGCTTTTCTCAATGAAGATTTACCCGAAAATATATTTTCTGCACCCAAAGCAGGTCACGGTATGTGGGCATCAACTTTGCGTTTGATGGATCCTGTACAGGGTGGTACTCACAAGTTGATTAGATTGGAGCAAAATGAGTCTGCAATGTCTGTAGCTCTAGTCAAGGTAAGAATGCATATTTTTGTTGAATAAATCTATAATCTTTAGATTTTTTTTGTTTTAGTTTCATGGACAGCCTGAACATCAGTGGTTTCTCATTATAGGAGTTGCTAAAGACTTTCAACTTATTCCTAGACAATGTAGTTTGGGATTTTTGGATACATACAGAATCGATGTAACCGGTAAAGAAATCGAACTGGTGCATAGGACAGTTGTGGATGAGGTTCCTAATGCGTTGTGTGGCTACAATGGAAGATTATTGGCGGGAGTTGGAAAGATGTTGAGATTGTACGATTTGGGAAAGAAGAAATTGTTGAGAAAATGTGAAAATAAGGTGGGTGGCCATAATTTACATAATATGTAATATTATTTGATCCTGAAATCATGTTTATAGTAAAAACTATGAATTTTTCTATCTATGATGACAAAAAACCATTCTAAATGCTTATGTTGAAATCCTGCAGTACTGAGATTCGTCTAAAATCAAAGTTTTCGTTCTTTTTTTTTACAAATTTAATCAAATTTTCTATATTTTTTTTCAGCATATACCCAATACAATAGTAAATATACAAGCTATGGGTAAAAGAATATTCGTTTCCGATGTGCAAGAATCCGTCTTTATGGTACGTTACAAACGAGCCGAGAACCAACTTATAATTTTTGCCGATGATACGCATCCAAGATGGGTAAGGATTGTTTCAAGCTCAATCAAACAAGATTGTAACAATATCACTTTTTTAGGTTACCTGTACAAGCGTCTTGGATTATGACACTATCGCCACCGCCGACAAATTTGGTAACATTGCAATTCTCCGATTACCAACAAACGTTAGCGATGATGTTGAAGAAGATCCGACGGGACATAAAGCATTGTGGGATCGAGGTCTCTTGAACGGAGCATCCCAGAAAGCAGACACAATAGCAACTTTTCACGTTGGTGAAACAGTAACGTGGCTACAAAAAGCTACTCTAATTCCCGGTGGTTCAGAGTCATTGATTTATACATCATTGTCTGGAACTGTTGGAGTTTTAGTACCATTTACATCGCACGAGGATCATGAGTTTTTCCAACATTTGGAGATGCACATGAGAAGTGAGAACCCGCCTCTTTGCGGAAGAGACCATTTATCGTTTAGAAGTTACTACTTTCCTGTAAAGGTGAGCCTACAATATAGTCTAGTCAATTATATATATTATCAAAACCCCAATTACCATAGTATATGGTGTAGGATATACTTTTACTTATTCCAACTAGGTACATAGCATTATGCTTAAGACATATATTTTATCCATTTTTTCATTGATGCTCCAGTCCAGATAAAGTTTTATTCATGTACAAATTTAGCCCATTGTTTTTGCTCCTGTCCATGTTTTACCTTTTTCTTGCAGTATGCCTACCATAACACCATCCCATGTTTGTTTTGGTCTTTTTCGTTCTTTTTTGTATTTTTGATTGCCATACTTTTTTAACTGGTCTTGTATCGTTCATTCTTTGTAAATGTCCCCACCAGCTGAATTGTCTCTTTTCAATAAATTTAAGTGTTGATTCTATTTCAAGGTCTTCCCTTATTTTCGTATTTCTTATTTTATCTTTCTTTGTGATTCCAAGATACTTCATCTCAACTGCTTGTATTCGACTCTTTCGTCTCTTTATTAATACCCAGGATTCACATCCGAATGTTAATATTGGCCGGTAAATTGTTTTAAATACATTTAACTTCGTTTTCTTGGAAAATTTCTTTTTTATTTAATGTCGAATTCATCGTGTGATAAAGTTTCATCGTTTTTTGTACTCTATTGGTAATTTCGACTTCCTGCGTACCATTTTCTTACATTTTCACTCTCAAGTATTTATATCTTCTAACTTGCTCAATTTTTATTCCATCTAACTGTATATTTTAATGTTTTTGTTCCGGTCCTATAACCATAACTTCGGTTTTACTTTGGTTAACTGTCATTCCAAATTCTTCAGATACCGTTCTCCATATTTCCATATTATTTTGTAAATCCTTTTCTTTCCCTGCCATAATTATTCAATCATCTGCAAAAGCTGCTTCTGACATATCCACTTTTGTCATTTTGGTTGACAATTTATTATTTCATCAATATAAATTTTGAATAATAATGGACTTGCCTTAATCCTTCTTGTGTGGAAAGTGGTTCTGATGTTTAATTTTTGTAGTCTAGTCTAGTCAATATTTCCTTTTAGATCAAAATTTTTTATCCGCATCAGAAAATTATGTTGTCATTAAATCTAGGAAATTTTTGAAAACTGAGGTGGCGGTTGCGACAATTACCAAAGTTGTAAACAATTGAGAAACAATATGGGGTAAGGAGAAATTTCTCAAAGCAAAATCCCACATGTCGGAACTGTAACTCTAATAATTTTGCCGCTCCAAATTTTTCAAAAAGTTTCTAGATGCGATGACGAATCGAATGACACCTCTATCATAATTTTCTGATGTGGATAAAAAGTTTTTACCTAACGGCCGTTTTCATAATTAACTTTGATACGACTTTGAGTTTTAAAGCAAACTTTAAATAAAAATCGATTTCATAACAGTCTTTTTCTACTCCTATACTATAAGTTGTTGATTAAATGCCAATTTTCAGTTTCATAATGATACTCATTATAACACTGGTTTTCATTATAAAACTGAAAAATTGACCAATAGAAATCTAGATTTTCAAATACCCAAGTAGGCAGACCCAATATTTTCTTGACAGTGTTTTATGACAGTTTAAATCTTTTGCGTCAGTTTTTGAAAGAAATGTCGAGCACCAGACCAAAAATACTCAATGACCAAGGTAAATACATATTTAAACCTATCAATTTTTGTTAACGATAATTTATTTTATTACTAATTCTGTATAACAGTAACCTACCTATATACTTACACTTATGCTATTATGTCAACATTTTTCAATGTGGTCCCGTGGCAGAGTAAGGAAAGGCGCCGCATAAGATTGTTTTCGATCTGTACATGTCGGGTTCGAATCCCCCGGGTGGTAAATTTTTTATTTAATATTTTTTAAATCAAATTTCTTCGTAGAAAAAATAGTGTATGCAACTCTCGTGTAATGGTTATTAATACACTCGCAATGACTATACGAAGCTCGCCTTTTGCTCGTTTCGTATCCCTGTTAATGCTTGTGTATTAATAACCATCATTACATGATCGTTGCATAATATACTATTGTAACTTTCGACTTTAAGTTAAAGTGGACACAATCGCGACTTTAACCACAAAATTTTCGGTTCGATGTGTCAGTATTGTGGACAAATTCTCTTGAGATGGAAATAGATACTGAGTCATCAGCCTTTGCGGATAGCAGCAACGAGATCGACAGTGATGAGAAAATATTCATCATTAGGAATCAAAAAAATATATAAACAGAATAAAAGATTTTGATGATTTGTCAGATGAAGAATGCTACCAAAGATTCAGGTTAAGCAAACCTGCTATAATGCTCATGATAGTCGATTAAAAAATGATTTTGAAGGAGGCCAATTTGGGAGGTTTCATTTAATTGGAGACTCTGGATATGGAGTTCAACCATATCTCGACTCCTCTGCAGCAAACAAATACAGAGGCTGAAAGACTATACAATGAGCCATCAATAAGAACTATAAATACAGTAGACAGGCAAAATGGTTTCTGGAAAAGACGCTTTCCTATACTATCCCTAGGTATAAGGGTTAACCTGGATACAGCGATGACAATAATTGCAGCAACAGCGGTTCTTCATAATATGGCTATCGAAATGAATGAACCTTTAATGGTTTTGCCCTCAATCATCGATTCATATTTTTCAGCTATTTCTACCAAATTAAATTCTTCTGTTGTAAAATTTGTACCCCTAACTCTTTTTCTATTCACTTCAAAATCAGAAGAAAGCATAAACACTAGAATAAAAATATAATACGAACATAACCCTACTTCAATTGAAAAAATCTCGAAACTCTCATAGTCACTGATACCAACTTCTCTTTATAAACGTAAAATCACACTTTACTTAAAGGAACCGAACAGAAATGTTATGAAAATCATTCAACTTAAAGTGATGTTAAAGTGATGAAGTCACTTTAGCTAAAGTTAACTTTAAGCATTTGTTATGAAAACGGCCGTAAAAGGCGCATGTTGACATGTTACTATTTAGCCCATTGTATAATTAACATTGAATGAAGTGGAAGATATTAGTTGGAACAGTAGATTTTAATAATTTATATGATGATACCTTAATTCACATGCTAGACTTATGATAGCAATGATATTACTACAATAACTGAGTAGAGGTTTGTGCTTTATAGTAAAATTGGAGCAAGTAGCATGTTTTTTTGAATATGATTAATTTATGTTGCAGAACGTAATTGATGGAGATATGTGTGAACAGTACAATTCTTTAGAACCTTCCAAGCAAAAATTTATAGCTTCCGAGCTGGACAGAACGCCCGCCGAGGTTTCTAAGAAACTGGAGGATATTAGAACGCGTTATGCTTTCTAGGATTTAATCGATTTAATTATTGTAATTGTGATTTTTTTAGTAAGTGTAAGTTGATAAACTTTTGTAAAAAAAAAAATTTTTCCGGTATTTTTTTTTTCAACAATGAAATATTCACGCTATGGGCATGTCCACCAACTGACAAGTTGACACTAATGCCTGATGGATTTTAAATTTGTTATTAAGAATACCATTGAATCGAATACCTATTAACCCTCCGTCGTAAACATAATGGTTGAAATAATACCCTTATAGGTGTACGTCATCGATTGTTAATGTCACATTATTAAGGAAGAAATGGAATAAAGGCAGTTCTGTGATTGATTCTAATCAAAATATCACAATAATAAACCGTTTAAATGTATTACAAACGTTAATCCTAATCTTTGACTAACAAAAATTTGATTGGTTGACGTTTAGATTACGCGCAAGCGCAGCCTTCTTTTTTGATCAACCTTCTTTTCTGATCTGGTTTGTAGACCAGCAAATGATCGGTTTTATCAAATCTAATACCATCACTAACTCTGTTTCCTTGGCTACTGCTCAACGAAGATGTTGGCTCTCCAGCTCATTTTGAAACGGTACCGTATTTTGACAGGTAAGTATTTACTATTTTTCGCCTATACTGAAGTTTAGTGACAGACTTTCCAGATATTTTATATCAGACCCAGGCATTTTGAATAGAGACTTCAATTAGCCACGAAAATATAGGCCACCACCATTTTTTGGAAAGGATACCTATGCGATACCTTCCCACATTTTCGCGCATCAAATCGGTTCCTCCATTGATGCATTGTATTTTCCAATCAGATTTGGTCGTGGAACTGTTACGACTTTCTTTTCCTTTTGCGAGTATCTTCTTACTTGGGATATTGGATCAACTCCATGACATGTAGAGGCCACAGTCACAGTATTATCTAACAAATACGATTCCTGTAAACTCTAATCCCATAATGTCGAACCCCAAATCTTAACAGAACAAATTACGTTCTGAATAATAGATTTATCAAAAGACATCTATATTATATTCTCGAGTATTTCCAGTTGGAAAAAGAAGCTGATAATTATTAATTTCATAGCCTATTCGAATATGGCTGATTTTATTTATTAAATTTGAGGTTAGCTATATGTCAAAATAGCAAATGAAAAAAACGACATGCCGGGAACCCGGATATGCGTCACAATCAATGACACACCAAGAAGGGTATTATTTCAACCGTATAACCTCACAGATTCATCACATCCCTCTCCCTTCTTATACTTTTCACCTGTTCCATATCGACTTTTCTATGACAGGTCTAGATAATTCCAGATGAAGGTCTTTTTCATTATGGACCTGTACATATATATCCTTGGTGTAGGTCCTACGTAACAATATGATGGGCCTCCCTAAGATATCACTATGAAGACATTGAATTTAAGAACACAATATTCTTTGGTTATGTATGTATTTAGGGGGTGAGACCTAAAAGATCTATTGTGCCCCCCTTACTTCTACTCAGTTTCTGAGGAGAGTCTTAGAAACTA